>PVJD01004530.1:0-133679 GCA_004026545.1 Mormoops blainvillei
CCTGTCTTTCGCTGATTACTCTTTCCAGCAGGAGATGAGACACCCGCAGCAGAAGACCTCTGGCCAGTAAGGCTTGCACCTGAGCGCTCTCGATTCCCCCCCTGGCACTTCTAGTCCAGCCGTGTCTACCTGCCAGTACTGGCTGTCTCACACTGAGGATCTTTGGGGTGCGTGTGTTGGGGACTGAGGGTGTCAGAAAGCAGTGGGAATAACTAAAACTCTTTATTCCAGTGTTCGCGTATGTTTTTCTCAATCAGTCTTATTATTTAGAAAATATCAGCAAGTCTTACTGGGTAGTAAGAATATAAATAAGCCTAGGTTGAAATACAGGCTCCGGCGCTTTCTAATTCTATCACCTGGCATCAGTCACAGCATCGTTGAGCATTAGAAGGGCTATTCATCGCTAAACATAGAAACCTTGCCTTCAAAACTATTATAATCATTAGATAATTGCATATAACATATGTAAAAATGCCAAGCCTCAAGGTCCACAGAAAGTAACTTCAGTACGTCTTTCCCCAGCTCTCACAAAACTGTATTTGCTCTCCCCCTAGTGGCAGACCCCCCACACTCATTACTGGCATAAATTCTCTTACAAACTGTACTCACAACCCCCCCAGAGGTCACAAGATGAGAATGTGCTGTGGTCAACCAAATAAAATATCGTAGAAAATGAACAAAATGCAGACCTTATAGAAATAAAAAGGATACAAGTACAAAATGGAATACTCCATTTAGCCAGAAAAGAATATTAAAGTGAGAAAATCAACAGCGTAATAACAGAGAAGGAAGAATGCACTGCTTGTCCGGCCTGGATATAGTTTTGGTTCTGGATGTCACAGTTAGAAGTTAAGTAGCGTTATGTTGTTCCTGCCTAATTTACTTCTGAGCTTTACTTCTGAACTAGCTTTCAAGAGTGTTTGTTTTCTGTGCACCCATCTGTTGACACTGCTTCCACCTCATATAGATGAACTGTAAAAGTTAGTGATGATTATAGAGTCAGTCTTCTGCTTAGAAATAAGACTCTTTCTAAGAAACATTTGATTCTATGTGGCAAAAATCTCTTCTGGAATTTCAAATACTGCAAACCATGCTGTTTATTATAGCCAGATTCTTTCTTTAAGTGTACTTGTTTAGGTCAGGCTTTAAGGGTAAAACACAAGGTGACCTCTCTATTCTTATTACACATCATGTTGACAGTATCAGTATCCATTCACCTATGCTACAAAGTTATAACAATAAAATATTTTTTATTTTACAAATGCACCAAAAGCAAAATTTTAAAGATATCAAGTATAAATGAATTAGAACTTTCATTAACTTGTGACTTAAAAGTTGAATTCTGTTAAAGAGAATACATTTTTATCTTAATGTATTTCTGAGAGATGGAGACTTCTGAAGCACTTTTCATCTTTCTATTCAAATATCTCTTAGACACCCTAAAAGTTCATATTGATTAATTGCACTAAATACTTACTAAATAAAGATTTCTTGAAAAACAATTCCTAGGAGATAATAAATATTGGAGTTATAGAATTAACTATTTGGTGGTGATTTTATTACCATTTTCTTCCTTTTTGGTTTTGGTTCTCTTCATTTATTGTCTCTTACAGATAAGAAACATTCAGGTCAGCAACATCAATAGGTTCTATTACAAAAAAGATGAACAGATGCTATCATCACATAGTCTGTCAGTTTAATTAGAAATATTGAAATGTGCTATATTCCTTGTTAAGCTTAAGACTATGAAAAAAATAGTTTGTTTTCCAAGTTTGAATTCTCTTATACATCTACTTCTTCAAAAAAAATCATTTTTAACATTTTAATGGTTTCAGAGAAAAAGCAAACGTTTGGCCTTTTTATTTTTTAAAAAACAATCTATAGTTTTAGTAAGTCTAACCACATTTAACATAATCTTACACATCATGATAACTATATTAGAGATATAAACCCATTTTTTGCCAACAACATAGACCAATAAGCATTCAGCATAATATCAAGTGGACTGAAAAATTACAGCTGGTCAAAACCATATGGTTCATTTCCTTTCTTCAGTAACACGGCAGGGCAGTGTTCTCTTCCACATCGTGATTCAGGGAGCCTGATTCATGCCTTATTTTTATCTTTAATATGTGACTTCCAAGGTTCCATGGGCATCATTATTAAAATCAACCAGAAATGAGGAGAAAGCATTAGGCCTTTGAGTGGTATAGCATTTCCACTAGAAATGAACCAAAACTCAGTTCATGGCCACAGCCACCTGTGTATGGGAAACTGGGACATACAGGTTGGTTGTATGCCTATATAATTAGAAAAAAAAAAAAAGAAAAGGTAAACAGCTAATATTCTTTGTCATAGCCTGACCATTAGTAATCAACAATCCATTCACACATTTCTTCTCACACATGAAACACACTGACTCTCCTTTTCAATGGGAAAATCTGAAGTCTTATCCAGACCAAAACATATCTCATTCTCCAACATGCAATAGTTGGGCCCTTATTCTTGGAGAAGTTTGCTCAATTAGACCTGAGTTGGCTTTCTGGTAGAAATACCCAGAGCCACCAGCTCCTCTACCTACTGGGCTCTTCTGTTGTCTTTTTTTTTCCCCTCTTTGCCACATCTAACAGGGTGTATGCTTGCTTTTGTCGTTTTTCAGCTTTTGTAGTCTGATAATAAATTACAGAAATTTGGAAGCATGTGTTGGTTTTAAGATTTGAACAACCAAAAACAGTTTTAGAACACAACAGTGGTTTTCTTGGCTTAACTACTGGCTTCAATAATAATAACAATAATAATAATTATTTAATAATAATAACAATAATAACAATAGCTTTAATAATAATAACAATAATTATTATTATTTTATTATTATTATACCTTCTCAAATGGTAACCTACAAGTTTTAAGAAAACAAATGACTATTAAAAAAATTCCACTATGGACCATGATAAAAGGAGACAACCAAAAGTAAAATCCCTCTGAAACAAGCAACAAGAGTGTTTGGAAATCAAGAAGCCCTAATTTCTAATTGCTACTTCACTTCTTGCAACCTAAGTGACACTATTTTCTTATAGCAAGAGTACGAACTGTGAGTTTCAGTATCTTGATCTATAAAATAAAAAATAATAGCACTGAAACATTTTAATATTTATTATTTAGCACAAATAGTGCTAAATAATAAATATTATTTATTTATATGAGTGAATATAGATATGAAAATAATTCAGAGGTATATTAGAGTTTAATTTTCACACCTGGGTATTATTCATTTTTCTCAGTATATATGCAAACCTCACGTGTTCCCTTCTAAGATAAATGAGGGTGAATTATGTACCTGAGTTTGGATCCCAAGAGAGAAAGAAAACCCTCATTTTTTTATGAAGATGTTCATGGTTAGCAGAAAATGCCCAAGGTCAAAGCAATGTTATTGAGTCTATGACTTGTCTCAGTGCTTGCTTACAATAACTGATATCAATAGGGAAGTATGATATTCTATAGTTATACACAAGATGTTTTTTTTTCTTCCCTTTATAATATTAGAACATTCTGGATACTCAGTTCCTGAAGAATTCTGACCTGAAATAAAAACATGATGTGCCGGGGCTACTAGAAGACTCAGGGGGGTAAAAAATGGTTTTACTGAAGTAACAAGGTGATAGCAGAAGGACATGAGAAACTATCCTTGGAAGAGAAAAGTCCTAAGCAGAGAGGTTGTTTCAACATTCACTTCCCCTTTCTCTCTTCCTGATAAGGCTCTGAATTCCCAGAGGGTGCCCCTTAACTAGGCTAAATAATTCGTTGTAGGCCAAAACCCTTTAGCTGCAGCGATTAGTTCAGGGGTGGTCACTTTCGCCTATGCACTTGTCCTACTTTAAGCCAATCAAAGGAAGATTCAAGATTTGTTGATAAAGAGAAGTTCTCTCTTTCTCTCTGAAGGGGAAAACCCTATGACCCCTGGATTTCCAGGAGTTAGCAGGTTACCATGAGGGTGAAGCCAGTTCCAATTGGAGGGCAAAGCCAAGATTCACTGAAAAGGAGAGCCTCTGCTCCATGGTCTTTGGTCATGTGAAAAAATCCCTTGATTTTTCTATATCTTGCAACAGAAGCAATCATAACTGATATACAAAGATAGCAAATCTGCCACAAAAATTTGAGGCTTCATATTATCATCAGATTAATTAAGTCAGATTAATGATGATTAATTTTAAGAGGTTATTATTATTATAAGCAAAACCTATTGGGTGTAGAAAGATATTAAAAATAGAAAAAAATATATGCAAATGTGTAGTAGGAGGAAAACAATAAAAATTTGCAGAGGAAGTCAAAAGTCAAAAGTGACCACGAGGACAGCCACATTCATTGCAGCATTGTGCACAAGAACTAAGAGGTGGTAGCAACTGAATTGTCCATCAACAGATGAATGGACACAAAATGTGGTATATACATATAATAGAATACGATTCTGATTTTATAAAAAGAGAGAGAGAAGAAAATTCTGTCCCATGTTCCACCATGGATGAGCCTGGAGAACATTATGCTAAGTAAATTAAACTAGTCACAAAAAGACAGTTGCTGCATGATTTCACTTGTATAAGGTATCCAAAGTGGTCGGGCTCACAGAGACACAAAATGGAATGGTGGTTGCCATGGCTGGGTGAATAGGAAATGAGGATTTGCTGTTCGATAAGTATACAGTTTGTTTTAAAGGTGAAAAAACTCCAAAAGTGTATTGTACAACAATGTGAACACGGTTAACACTACTGAACTCTACACTTAAAAAAGGGCTAAGATGGTAAATGTTATGTTATGTTAAACATTGCTCTGGAGGTTGGGGAGAATGGAAATACAGTAAATTTCTTAATGGGTGTAGGGGTTTCTTTCGGGGTCATAAAAATGTCTTGGAACTAGATAGAGACAGTGTTTACACAACATGGTAAATGTGCTAAATACACTGAATTGTAAAATTTTAAATGTTTAATTTTATATTGTATAAATTTAAACTCAATTAAAAAGTTAGGCAAAGAGTGACTATGAAATTTATGCAAAGCTGTACTAAAGTTTACACATACTTAGAGTGTACTGTGTTCCCACTTGAAGTAACTGTTTTACATGTACTAATTATCGCAGACCTATGGAGTAGGTGCTATTACTTTCTGTATTTTCCAGAAGTGGAAAAATAAAACAATTTTCCAAGATCACACAGCTTGTAGGTCATGCCACTGAGGTCTGAAGTGAAGCTCTCTTCACCAATATATTTCTTGAGAAACAGACAAGAGCGAAGCTGGTCTCCAGAGATGTTTCATTTACTGAAAAAATATATATATTCCAGGTCTGTGTAACTCCTAATTTTAAAAAATCACATGTTTATTAAGGCAGTTTGAATGAGTCTCTCTTCCTAGCAACCAAATGACCCTATTTGAACTCCAATGGGTGATATGACGAGGGGACTCTGGAATGAGATAGGTCCCTCGTGTTCCAAACAGGAACCTGGAATCAGGGTCATCAGCAAAGGAAAGATGATGTTGGGTGAAAACATGAGATGTTGGAGAGAAATAGGACTTGAGAAGAACCAGTTAGAATAGAATCAAATTGTTTCTTCTTGATGAGGAGGAAGTAGTAATGAATTGAAATAAAATTTAGACTGATGATGAAATTGACGTCTCAAAATTCTAGATGGAACTCTCACCGCCCGGAGCCTAGATTAAATGAATTTTTCCTTCAGCTGCAGAAGTAATCATATCACTGATGTAGGAATATTATTGTTTTGGCTATGCTAGGGGGTCATGCCGATCCACTGGCAACTATTCTATCCCAATCAGAGCAGAAAGTTCCCACTTTAGAAATTATCGATGCATATGTAGGTTAACAATGCATAAAGTTAATCGTTTACTTTAATCTTCTCCTGAAAAAGATATGCTCTTCTCTAGTATTTTGGTTCTGTTTTGAACTTTCATCTATTCAATTAATATAATATCGTTATCATTTTACACCGTCATTATTTGTCTGGACTCAGCCATTTACAATATATCTGATGTTTGTTACAAATTGAACATTCCTTCTGCTATCATTTTTATGTTTCTTACATGTATATCCTTTGAAATGATAAACATTAAACATAGCTAATTAACTAAGTCTTCTTCTGTGTAACTGCACAAGTTTTCTGGAGTTACTCTGTTTAATTTTGAAATCTAAATAGAAATCAGAAATCTCTAATTTAATTTTGAATCTCTAGTTTAATTTTGAAGTCTAAATAGAAATCAGTAAAATATCTTAATGAATGGTAGCTCCCAAAGACAGTTTTAAAATAAAATAACATATTCAAAATTATATGCAATATTTTTGTTTATGTCTTTTGTCTGAGAGCTTTGGTATCAGTTTGGAACTCTGAGGCTCCATGAAATTAAAATCTGGCTTCTTCTCATCTTTTCATGAAACCAAAGCTAATGATGCTATTCTTTAATGTGCTGCCTAATCTGTTATTAGAGTGGAGATTTTTATGGAAGCTATAATAATCACAGATAAATTGATAATGATTTCAATCAGTGTCTGGCTTGTTAATTATAAAGCTTTTACCATAAAAAGAAATCATTTAACAACTGCACTTAACTAGTTAGGAAGTTTTATTAGAAATAGAAATTAACGGTTCCTGTGGTACCTACTGCAAGATAGAAAACATTATGTTTATGGTAAAACTGTTATATTCAGATGTTGACAATCTATAACCAGGTAAACATTTGGATCTCATAATGTTTCATTTTTTCTTCCATGTTTTATATATTTAAAAGATTATATTGACAAGGATGAAGTAAAAGAAACTTTGTGATTAATAGATAATATTCAAATATCATTTCCAAGAGATAAGATTTACTGGAAAAATTGTATCTCAATTCTACCAATTCAAACACTTTAGAAACCCCTTTAATGTAGGGGATTAGATTAAAATATTTTATATGTTCTAATTACATATGAAGCTTAAAATATGTATGCCCTGAGGAGAAGCGTTTTACTGACAATTTTTTTTCCTTTAATGTAACCTCCTGACATTAGACCTTTTCAGGAAAATATATTCTAATGAGGAAGAGTAGATGAGGAGGTAAGAAACATTTATTGACTGGTTTTTGTTTGTATACAGTATGCTAAGTGGTTAAATATGTTATCTGAATTAACACTTACAGTTCTATGAAATAAACTTTTTTTCTTTTCCAAGCTGTGAGAACTGAAACAAAGAAAGGTTAGTAACTTGCCACAAATCTTGCAACTATTAAGTGTGAAGCTTTAATTCAAAAGCAAGTATATCCAAATTCTTCCACTTGGTAGGCATTCAATATAAAAGACAAATAGAGGGTGGAGAGTTTTAAAACACAGGAAGAGAACAAATGCTTAAGAACAGCTTCACTCATTTCACAAAGCTCTGGTGGGGCAGTCCTATGTCTCCCAGAAATCCAACAACCATTTGTTTATTTTTTCGAATCTTTTCTTTCTGTTTTATATATGGTCCATTTTACAGCTTAGAAGCAGTCATTAACAATGAGCTAAGAAAAGGCGTGTGTGTGCAAATGTGTGTGATTTTGGCATATTTGGTGGGGTTCAGATAATGACAACGCTTACCATTGCTCAATTAATACCAGGAGTTAACGTCAATCCTTCTTGATGACTTTTTCTGTAACTAGATGAGGTCCAGTCGGTTGAGACAGGCAAATAAAATAGAGCATTTTAGGTCACGGTCAGGATTATTGACTTTAAGTGTAAGGAAACTTCTGGAGGAATGGCCAATAAACATTTCACTTCTGTGAAACCTTTCCTGATATACACAAGAAAGAAAGGAGGACATGATAAAGAAAAGAGGAAAAGAAAAGGAAAAAATAAATTAAAGAAAAACAGAGAAGAGGAAATCAAATCGAAGCAAAGTTCTCTATCATAAGAAACACATTTATACCACTAGAGTGAAATGGGCATGAAGCAATTTTTTTCCTTCATTCTGCTTTATAAAGAGGTTTCTAGCTGAATCCGTTGTTCATGATAACGGAAAAAGAGTTTGCTGAGTCAGGAAGTGATTAAATCAATCTATAAGAATAATACAAAAGAAAGAAGAGATAATATTATCAAGCTGGAATTAGTGTTTCAAGAGAGAAAAAGACTTAAGTTTTGGACAGAATCAGAAAGATTAGTAGGGGGAGGACTCCTGTAATCTTTAGGACTATGGGGAGATTTGCAAAAGTAAGTGAATATTAGGGTATTTGACTCCAGGATATGTAATACAGTTTCTTTTGCCACTTAGTTGAGAAGTTGTAATGAAGCTATAAATTGCTTTTTAGTGTTTCGTAGACTTCAAATTGGTGACTCGTGTGACTAAAACTTTGTGTACAGATGGGCCTCAAGCCAACTCAACTCCTACTATAGCAGCAGTATATAGATGTTATATTAAAATTAGTTGTATGTGTTTCCACTGATAATGAATTTCTTGACAATAGGTGTCAGGTGCTGTGGTGCCTGTTTTCTCAATCCTTTGTCTTCTGTACTCTACATGACACAGTTTTCTCTTGCAGGCCCAGGTATATCTGTGTGTAGGCCCAACTATGACCTTATTCAAAAAGAATTTAACAGACTGCCAAAGGTTTCTTATTACTATGTGAGAGGAAGGCACTCAAGTATGCAATCTGTTCTTTATCTAGACTTGCAGTTGCTTATGTAGCTCATTATGTCTTCCTCCTTGTGCAGCTAATGACCTGATGTCAAGGTATTCTTCTAAGGAAATAACTAGTGAAACTGTTAGATCCTAGTAGGTGTGAAACCATAAACTAGGAAACATGCATACAATAGCTACCTAAAAGTATTTTTCGCAAGTAGTGTATAAGATTTTAATTAAAACTCATTGAATGTATAGATTAAATGACTTCTGGAGCATCTGTTCTATTCTTTAATGCCAAGCTCTCAATTCTTAAAGAAATATATATTACATTAATAATGAAACCATTCTTATTTCAAGACTGCAGTTAAATTATTGGTTGAAATAGTTTATTTTTTGACAGCCACACTAGTTGTTCATCTCTTTTATGGTTGTGTTCTGTAAATAGTTTTATAAAAGTATTCCCCTGGATCTGAGAGTCTTGTAGCTCTAATTTTACTATTTAGTATGAGCTCCCTCTTTCGGTTTGAAATGGTGAAATAACAATATTTGGTGCTTAGGAAGCAAAAGCAATTTCACTCTAAATGCCTGGAGAATTATTCTTCCTAAACTGAGACTGCCATCTCATGCCTATAGCTTGTCATCCTCACTTATCAGGTGGTGAGTACTTTCTCCTACATACTTCCTAATTTCCATATTATACACATATATAATGGGTGATTCCCATAACAGCACAGACACATTCTATGTATGTGGGGTAACTCACCAGTAGCAAAGAAGGGTCTAGAATGGTTCATTCTACCTCACGCATATACATATCCAAAGGGAAATAAGCTTTTTAAGGGGGCTTCCCTGGAACCACTCATCTCTGACAACACATAAAGCAACCATCTATTTCACCACTGTAACAGTTATACCACTACAGGATGAGAAAGAAAGTCTTTTATCGATGTTTAAAAATATGCTCTTAAACAGCTGTTTCTGGTGCACCAACAAGCAGCCAGGAATATGACGACCAAAATACCCCAAATTGCCCTGGCTGGTATGGCTCAGTAGACTGAGCGCTGGCCTGCCAACCGAAAAGGTTGCTGGTTCCATTCCCAGTCAGGGCACATGCCTGGGTTATGGGCCAGGTCCCCAGTTGGGGGGAGGGCACACAAAAAACAACCAATCCATGTATCTCTCACACAGCAATGTACCTCTCCCTACCTTCCCCTCTCTCTAAAAATAAATAAATAACATCTTTTAAAAAATACCACAAATATCTTAATTGTTTACCTTTGTATAGCATGTTATGCCATTCAAAACATACTCTCATCACTCCTCTCTGTAAGGCCCAAAATGCCCCTGAGATATAGGGAAAAAAATACTTAAGGAAATGAGTGCCTTTTCCATCATGAAAAAATTCTAGAGATCTGCTGCACAACACTGTTCTTGTAGTTAATGAGACTGTACTGTATGCTTAAAGTGTGTTTTAAAATATATCTTATGTTATATAAATATATATATATATATTTTAACAACTTTTTTAAAGAGTGAGTGACTGGTCCAAAATCATGTGTTAGTGATAAAAGTAGAATATGGTGCCCTACTTTCTCAAAAGACAATCACTCTTTCCTTCATTCCATCCTTTCTTTCCCTCTCCCTGCCTTCTTTCCTCCCTCCCTTTCTTCCTTTCTTCCCCCTTCTTATTTTCTTCCTTCTTCCTTCTTTCCTTGCTTCCTTTTTTCTTTTCTTCCTTTCTTCCTTTCCTCCAACTATATCATCGTGCTGACCATGTTTCTTCTATTTTTCTATTTCTAGAATCTGCTTTAATATCTATAAATGGAAGTCATTACAAAGACACACTTCTTTAAGGAATATTACAAAAATGTAATTATATAACAACATGTTTAATAAAATAACATTTTATGAGGTTTATCAAGTGTCAATCACTTCTTAATTTTTCTTAATTAACAATTCTATGCAACTAAGCACATGTCATTCACATTTTACACACAAGGACACTTCGGACATTTGAGTAACTAGTCCAAGGTCATAAAACTATACAATTAGGGCAGCTTAACTCCAGAGTCTGAGCTTATAACTGCTACTTCATATATTAAATCTATTACTCTTTTCATCACTATAATACTATATGCGTTCCATAGAAAACAAATACGATAACAAAGAAATATAAAATACTGATCTTTATTCCCACAACAGATTTACATCTCATTACCATAGGTACATACTATGAGCTTTATTGTGTGCTCTCCCAAAAATTTTTCAGGTAACAGCACATACAATTGCAAATACACAAATATATAAGATATTTAAAAGCAATTTATTTACTGTTTTTAGAGATAAAGGAAAAAAGAGAGGGCAAGAAAGAAACATCAATTTGTTGTTCCATTTAGTTATGCATTCATTGGTTGATTCTTGTATGTGCCCTGACTGGGGATGGAACCCACAACCTTGGTATATTGGGGAGACACTCTAACTAACTGAGCTACCCTGCCAGGGCAACAAACATACAAGATTATATGAGAAGGGTATGTTAAGTAAAGTTAAATCCTTGTTTTATATGTGAGCATGTTATGCATACTTTTATACCTTCTATTTTACCTTTTACATGATTTGGGGATCTCAAGGGCATATTCTTTAATCTTATAATAGATATTTACAGTGTTTAAAAATTTTTTTCTCTTAGTGTACATTTTTACATTTATGAAGAATCATTACTAAAGTTGAATTCCTAGATGAAAGAGAATTCGTGCATTTAAACATCCTTTAGTACACGTATTCCCATTTTCTGCCCCCTGACCAAAACCCTATGTTATTAAAATTCTTCACACAAAGCACCTAAGAGTTCTTAAAATGTATCACAAAGCTTTTAAATGTATAACCGCAAAAGTAAGAAAGTGCCATGTGGGAAGGTGCCTTCACACGAAGATCGCCTCCGAGGAGGCCCACAGACAAGCTGTCCCAGAGCGCAGGGGGCAGAAAGGCTCACAGGACAAACGAAATGCTTCAAGTCCACTTAAAGGACACAGCACAAAGGAAAGTGAAACAGATGGGTGAGTTAACAGACTTCAGACAGAATATAATTAAATTGAAAGCACATTACCTGATTCTTGGAGTTTGCAATGTCTGTATGAACTCTGTCACATCAGCTTTCCCTCTGATTGTAGGGTCAGAAAGACAAAAACTGAGGTTTGAGTGTTTCTTGGACAGAAGACTCATGGGGCCATGATGAGAGTCATGAAATGTTGTCTGAATTAATATTGTAAGAATATTGACTGTCTCATGTATATTTACTGTATCATGAACATTTAACAGCCCAGGTGCCTCATGCATTTGGTGTCTTGTGAATATTAGGTAGGTATTCTTGCATCTCTTTCTATAATCACACATTTATGATCTACTTTATCTTTCTAACATGCAGTTCAGTTTTCTAACTTACCTCTGCTTAACTGAAGAGATATTCACTTTCCTTTCACTTTTTCCATTCACTTTCCTTTCTTCCATAGAAGAATTAAATATTCTCAAATATGGAAAATACACTTTACAGTAAGAGAAATCCCCTGGGATATAAGTGAAGAGATGCTGAAACACCACAAGAAAAGCAACAGATTAGAGAAATTATTCTCATATGGTACTGGAAATAGTATAAGTTGGAAGACTTTCCTACAAAGTAATTTGACAGCAGTTATTAAAGTTTTAAAACATGCATATCATTTCACATTTTTATATTCTAGAATTTTAATTGATATAATGATTTTATAAAAATGTATGTATAATACCATATGCAATGGCTTTATTTATTACAACAAAATTGCAAAATCATGTGTAACTACATAATATTGTTTCAAAAGCATTATACGGATAAACTAAAATAACAAAATTTAAGATATTCATGTGAAACGATATTGACACATTGATAGTTAATATCATGTAAAACATAATTTTACTTTGTGGGATTTTTTAAAAATGTATAAAAATGTAATAAGAAATAATATCCATGCTAAATACACATATCTATAAAATCAGCAGTATGTAGTAATTAGATAAATAGCTAAAAGACTTAAAAATGTCTTACTATTCCAGCCCAGACTTGTGTAGCTCAGTGGATTGAACACTGGCCTGAGAACCAAAGAGTCGCTGATTTGATTCCCAGTCAGGATACATGCCTGGGTTTCAGGCCAGGCCCCCAGTAGGCAGTGTGCAAGAGGCAACCACACATGGATGTTTCTCTCCCTCTCCTTCTTCCTCCCTTCCCTTCTGTCTAAAAATAAATATTTTTTTTAATGTCCTACTATTCCCATTAAATGAAAGCAACATGTAAACTAAATCAAGAAATACTAAATAGTTCATGGTAAAAAAAATATATAAAAGTTATTTCACAAGACTGAGTTGTGTATGTCTCTATGTATATTGAGGTAATACTAAAGAGGCATAATTTCCCTGTGTATTATTTCCATCTTTCTTTCCCTCCAACTTCATTAGAAATTAAAAACTTCCAAATTGTACAGTTCATCCTTAAAATAAGGCAATGAAATAACAAAAGAGTACACTAGAGGGAGTAAAAGCTCTTACCAAGAGTCAGTTTGGACTAGGCACTGAAGTAAATGTGACCTAGAAACACAATGACTAAAATGCTGCCCATAACTCTGACTCTGTCATAACAGTGCACCTGTAAGAACAATGAATGGGTCATATGAAACAATGAAAGGGAGAAAGGAAGAAAGAAAATACTTTTGTTCGCAGTATTAAATATATGTCAACTCAAAAACATGTCATTTAAACTAAAGAAACAATTTATTTGTATAAATTTACTTTTTGAAATGGATCCCAAATGGATTACAAATAAATTTTTGTAACTATACATAATGGTATAAGAAAATCAGAAACTATTTCTCCTTTTTATATAAAATATAACTAAAATTATTTAACCAAAAATTTGTGATATTATAGAAATTAAAATTAACCTATATTTTGGTATAGTTCTCACTACTATAAATTTGAAACCTTACAGAAAATCATAGCAAGTATAACTTTCATGGAACTGATCAAATATGTTAAAAAAGGAATTCATATATGTTTCCATGTTCCATCCCTCTCTAAAGTTAGTAATAAAAACAATGTGTCAAAAATAAATAAATAATAATGTTATCTAAAAAGTCATTTTGTGTTTTTAATTTTTTTAATTTTCTGTAAAACATACTAATTTCATGTAGTATTATGAAAATAGATAGAGAAAATCCAATTTTTTGTACATAGTTTCTTGATGTCTATTGACAAATTGATTTCCTATAGAGTTGAATGAATGTCTAGGTACCAGCGGGTACAGGAAATGCCAACCTCGCTATTCTGGTTTGGCGCTGACCATGTGCCTGTATGAGAGGCCAAAGTGAATTTTTTCAGTATTTTTATTTGAACTGTTTTGGTTACTAGGAACTTGTAAAACTTTTTATCCATTGATTGCTTATTTGCATTTTCTTTTTTGTGTCCTTGACTCATTAAATTGGGTTGCTACTATTTTTATTTTCCTTTTATACATGCATCAAAGGTTGATTTTTCCACATAATTCTTTTAAAATTTTATATACTTATATCCACACTAGGTATAAAACAGCATGATGACAATATTAAGTATAGAAGACATCACATTTATCACTCTAAAATAAAAGAATTATGCTCTAGAAATTCACAAATTTCATTTATTTCATACCACAAATTAAGTATTTAATTTGATTGCATTCCTATTCATCTTTAACTGTATTTCTTTTGCAGCTCAAACTTTTATATTTTGTTTTTAATACTTAAAATGTGTGAGAAAGAGTGCTTTCTGATTAGCTCTGATGCAAAGCAGACCTACTATAATGTCTTTTATTATATTTTTCAATATTTCTAAAAACATAATAAACTTTAAATTACAATAATATTATGCAGTTACATTGTGAGATATTTTGATAATTAAAATATATTGCATGGTAACTTCCAATGCATGAGTACCTTTGCTTTCATGAAGCGCATAATTTCCGTCATGGTTCCGCGCTCACAGCCACACAACGGCAAGGAGAATCACTTAGAGAGCGCTGTCTAATACAGCTTTCCCGTGTGTCCTCTGCATCCAAATGCATACTTCCTGTAAGGACAAAACTTCCAAGTGGATTCGCACTGTTATTTCAAAAGGAATTTTATCTTTTTTCTTCATATTCTTTATTTGTTATGAAAATTTAAGGGTAAAGAATTATGATAAAGATTCGGCGATCCCGATATCATCGGCCATTCAAAATCATTTCTTAATTATATGCCTTTGGGAAGATTCGTATAGATGACTAATCTAATCTGTTGCTATTTATTTTTGTAAACATTTATTTCACAGAATGACATTTTTATGATCCTGATTTCAAATTGTGGGTTAAACCTTATTTCAGTTTGGTAACCTGATATGAACTTGCCAATATATTTTTCTTAAAATTAATGGAAACAATGTTCTAAGAATTAATAAAGCCTTTCATTAGAAGAGTAATCTCAGTGCCTAATGGACTGAGTTTCTTATTCTTCCATAAACATTTCCATCATTCTAGAGCTAAATAAGCTTCTTTTGCCTTTTTCATTCCCTGTAGTATTAGTGGTTAATTCTTTCCTACAGAACACTTGGCTCTTAACACATAAAATATTTCTAGCTCAATATGCCGGTCTGTACCTATTGTGGGTATGAACATAAATATTTTAATCAACACTTAAAAATAAATTTGTGATCCATGTATTTTTGTCTATTATAATACTGTGAAGTCCACAATGTTGGAGGATATTAACATAGTCTAAGAACATAGGAAATGCTGAAAAGCATTTATTTAAGGGGATAAAATTTCACAATTATTTAGACAGTAGTATCTTGTATAAAGTAGATACAGAAATTTTAAGTTGTCCCTAATAACCTACCCTTGTGTTAGGAAATGCCTATGTTGTAGAACAGTACCTGACATTAAAATGCCCCACTCTTTTATCTGCTTTTGTTAATACTATTTGAGGGGATTTTCAATGCAGACTGTACCTTCTTGAATAATTGAGTGAATCTTAATAAAGAGAGAGATAAACTGATATTCTAATGTTATAGAAACATTAGAAGTTACCATGTAAATACAGGGTGTGGCAACTGTAGGTTTACAGTTCTGAGTATGCAAAACACTTTATCCATGTATTATTATTTATTAATTATTATGTTATTTTCCTTATGAAACATCTTACAATGTAAATGTAATGTTCTTCTAATATCATGCTTAATTTCCTCATTTTTTACTCACCTAGAAGTCACTTTTTTTAAGATATTGAGTTTCTTTTATTTTAAAAGCAAATTTAAAAGCAACTTTATGATATAATTTGGTGCCTTGTGTAGGTATTCTTGGGAAGATAATACGTTGAGTAGTTAAAAGTTACTACGTTTCACATTCTCTGCTAATACATTGTCATACTAGTGTATCTGTCTCTCATGAGTTTGGTTAACACGAACAAAACTATCATGAAATCTGAACACAGTCAGACAAAGCCATAAAACTGTGATAATATTTACAAATTATGAGTAGATGCCAAAATAGAACACACCTTGTGAAGTATTACCTAAAAGCAAACAAAAACAAAAACAAAAAAGATGCAGATTTCTCTCACATTTGGTGATTTTCAACATCTGGGATAAAACATGACCGTTTCCACATCCAGTGGTTTTGTAACTTGTATTAACAACGTTTCTGTTCGCTGAAATACTCAGCTGTTTAAGGCATGAAAGCTAAGAGAATTAATATGATTTATTGATATCTTCCTCTTTTAAAACAAGAGTAGTCCCTGCATGCTCTGAATTTTATTTACATTTTACTTTTTCATCTGTGTGTTTATTTTCCCTCAGGTCATAATAATTTGACAGCCAGGTGTGTGTGTGCATGTGTGTGTGTTACAGAGAGAGAGAGAATTTCTAAGTGTGATTTCTTTTTTTTAAGCTCTTCCCAGTAAAATCAGTAAGATTTTGCTTTTTTTTCCTCCTCACATTTGACAGATATAAACATGAAGATAAGGATCATGACAGGCTGTTGAATAGTTTATCTGTTTGTAGTTTAGCTTCAAATGTATGACTCTAAAATTCAGAATAGATACATCACTTGGTGTAGTTCAGATAATTGATTCATAAGTCAGCTACATCAGGCAGGTTTTGATGGTATCTTTATAAACAGGCTGGAGCTTTCAAATGCCTGATGGTATCTCTCATGCTGACATGAAAGGCATTTAGAGGTTGGAATATGCTACCAGTACAACTTCTCTTCTAGATACAGTTCATGAGGCCTATTAACTTCCTATAGCACAAGTAACAAAATACCACTGAAATGTAATATATTGAATGATAACACAAGCAATGCTTTTACAATTGTGTTTTAAGAAGCAATGCAACATAGTGGCTTTTAGATTAGATATTTACAAATGAAAACACAAACAATTTTAATATATTTAAGACAAAAATAAAAACAATAATAAAATAAAAAGATTGAGAAGTCCAGAGACATGTCCACAAGTACCCACTTCTAAAATGGGTTCTCTTCTATTTGTGAGTTAGACTGAATCCTGCCTTTGCAACATGGATTCACTCGACTTGTCTTAATAATTCTACATGCATGCACAGACATCTTTTACCTTAAAATATGGCAAAGAATTAGGAGTTTGCATTGTAAGATAGTAAAAAGGAGTTTGATAGTAAGATAGTTGTATGATATTAACATACAACGTTCTAGGTTAGTAGTATATTAAACAACTTTATTTGATAATTCTAAGCAAGTCCCCTGTACATTGTGAATTTCTTTATATTTTCTACAACTACTGAAGCCACACATTCTGTTCACACATTATGCCATCATTTACCCCCTGACTGCTGTTCTATCCTGATTGTCAGGTCAGCTCTTAACTTAGGAAGAAGGATTTTCACTAAGTTTGAAATACTTCTTTCCAGATGCGATTTTCCCACTCCATTCTATACCACAAAAATATGGACCCAAACCCTATAATCCTAGAAGATGTCTATATCCATTAGAAGGAAATCAGAATGTGTCACCCCAAAATATGCCACTCCGAGACATTCATTATTTTGAATTCAAGGCACTTTAGAAACAACAGGTGAAGGGACACTCGGATCCTTTTTCTTCCAAAAATATTTCTCAGCAAATATTATCTACAAGTGCACGACAGGAAACACACTGGGGGAAAACCCATCAAGTGCCCCAAATGTAGAAAATGCCACTTTCATTAGGAGAAACTCGTGGAGCATGGAGATCTGAATTCCAGGGAGCACTGGGGCAAAGTCTGTGCATGCTCCTTGTGCCAGATCTTCTACTGCACGATGAGGCTGTGGATGCACGCGGTGTCTCACAAGGAGAAGATTCCCTACCAGTGTTCTTCCTGCTCCCAGTAGCTCATTGAGAAGAAGGACATGCAGAGCCACGGAAACAAGTTGCATGGAGCCCCCAAGCCCCATACCTGTCCCACCTGTGCCAAGTGCTTCGGTAGAATAAAACTGCAACTGTGTGAGGCTTTCAAGTACCGCGGGAAGAAGCTTTTTGTGTAAATAATGGGCAGGCACCCGGCCTCCAGCCAAAATGGCCTTGAGATGTGCTGCAAGGCCTAGCACTGGAACGGGAGGCCTTAAGTCTGTGAGCCACACCTTTACCCAAAAGGCCAATCTCAACATGCACCTGAGCACGCACACGGTGGAGAGCCCTGCAAGTATCACCTCTGTTCTGCCACATCTGTGGGAAAACCTTCACAATGATGAAGCAGCCGGGTGTGCACAGAGCAAGGAATGGGAAAGTTTGAGTACACCGAGGCCGCCTACAAGTTCACCCAGCAGGCCCATTTGAGGACGTATCTGGAGATCCACGACCTTGTGGAGAACTACAGCCTACTGCCGCGCAAGCTCTGGAACCGGGTCACATGAAGGTGGTGGTGATGTCGCGACCCAGAGACCTACAGAGTTACAGGAGAGCTGGGCCAAGGTCATCTTGAAGTCCCTAGCACGGGACAGCCTGACCTCAAATTCCCTGGAAAGACACAGCGTGCACAGGAAAGTTTCGCCAGCTCAGGCGTCCCGCAGCACTTGCTATTTGTCACAGCTGCCAAGCATGAGTCCTTTGAGGGGTAGACCTCCGCCCACCACTGCCCACTTGGTCCCAGGCCCCAATTAAGAAAAAAAAATGTTTATTTCTTCAGTGCTTCACTCTTGACCTCCTCCATGTCTTTGCTCAAAAGATCTTTTCAGAAAGTCCATACCTAAGTCCATTTAAAATAGCCACTCCTATTTGTCCCAAGCCTATGGCATGCCCCTATTTCTTAGCTGATTTATTTTTCTCTGTAGTCTTTATGCACTCAAAATTATCTAAAATTCTATTCTAAAAAAATTATATATTTTTATCATTGTATTTTCCTATAAAAATAAAAGTTTTATGAAAGTGTGGGGTTTTATAAGTATTGTTTGCTGCTCTAGCCCCAAAGCTTAGTCCAAAGCCCACCCTATAAGAGGTGATTGGTAAACATTGTTGTATTTGCTTATTAAAAGAATATGTGTTTTATGTTTGTAAGAGCAAAGATAAGAATGAAAGAAACACACTAAACTAGTAATACTGGATACTTTGGGAGTGGTAATTTGAGAATGGTATAAGAGAACTATCAGCATTTTTGTTCTTTATAATTTTATGTTATTTTAAAGCTTTTTACTTATTAACATCATAATACTTCTATGATAAAAGAATATTATGATAAAAATATTTAAAAATAATAGCACATGACTGCCATATAATATGCATTCAAATATTTTATTCAGCAAATGTATTATGGGCTTCAACTACATGCCAGACCCTGTGGTAAGGCCCTGAGGAGATTTTTTGGAATAAGAATCAGAAGGACGCAGCTTTTTTTGAGCTTCAAGTAACATAATATGGGTGTATTCATTCCATAAAGATTTCATGTTCATTCTATTGTGCATAATAATTGCATTTTCTTTCCCCTGTTTATAAAGTTACATTTATGTTTATGAAAAACTGGCAACCTGATTTCCAGATTGCTTGGAAGGAGGCACCAGGGAGATTTCCAGGATGACGGAAATGTTATGTGTCGTGATTTGACAGTACTTACACAGGTGAATACATTTTTAAAATATTCATTGAACTATGTACTCAAAATATGTGTATTTTATTTTATGTAAGTTACAATAATAAAAAATACAAAAGTATATATCCCTTTTTTCTAAATAATAAATATACACGTACAAAACTGATGAAAGGAAATTGGGAATTAATAAATGTGATTGATAACATTGGGATTTGATTTAGATTTCGAAAATAAAAATCTATAAGATCTTGCTAGTAAAAGTAAGCTGTGTAGAGATTTTTATTATTCCTTTAAAATTCTTGACTGTGCAAATCAGCCCAAGAAAGTCTTTCAACATTTGTAGTTATGAAATAATTTTTGATTGTCCTTTGGTTAGAAAAGTAATTAATGTTCATTTACAGAAAATTCAAAAATCACAGATTGAAAATCCTTTGGCATAATCCTTTGGCATAATACTTTGCAATACTTTTTCTTAGTACATAAATGAACATATTTACCCATACTTCTGTATTTTGCTTTCATATTTATTATCAAAACATAGGCATCTCCAAAGAAATTAAAAACCAGTTGCAGAAACGGCTTTAAAGGTGTGTATATTTATTTCCAGTAGTATTGAGGAAGCATGGTGTGGTAGAGAAAGCAGCTTAAAGCCAGCTCATATACTGGTGAACCCCAGCCCAGGTAATAACTTAGATTATTTTTTTTAATCTTTGTTGAGGTATGTATATGAAATAAGCATATAAGCTATGTAAACTGAGGTAATACCTTCTTTGCAGGGCACTTTTATATGTTTATATAAAATATATTTAAACCACCTAACACTATGTTACACACCTTATATATGAGGTCTGTCCAGAAAAACCCCGGCCACTGTTAATATAATGAGAACAGTTTGTGAGACATCAATGTAACCTGGCAACCAAGGAGAGTGGACTGGAATGTACATGCGTGAGCAATGACAACTCCATTGCACTAGTCAGTGAAGGCTGTAGACGCCATTGAGTCAGCATGTGTACTGCGTGACCATGGCATTCACAATGACTGAGAGGGTAGAGCAACAAATCTGCATCAAATTTGGGAAGTTTGAACATTCCTTCATGAAAACTATTCAGATGACTCAAAAGGTTGCAGCTATGGACAACTGGTGATTGGCAGCTTCATCATGACAGTGTGTTCACTGATGAATCATGTCTTGTGCAGACTTTTTGGGCAAAACATCAAATCACCCAGGTGACTCAGCCCTCCTACCGCCCAGATTTGGTGCCTGGAGACTGCTGGCTTTTCCCAAAACCAAAATCCCCTCTGAAAGGGTAGAGATTTCACACCCATGATGAGACTGAGGAAAATACGACAAGGCAACTGATGGTGATTGGGAGAACTGTGTGAGGTCCCAAGGTACCTACTTTGAAGGGGACTGAAGTGTCATTGTCCTATGTACAGTGTTCTTATATTTTGTATCTTTCTCAATAAATGTCTCTATTTTTTGCATTATGTGGCTGGATACCTTCTGGACATGCCTCATATATACACAAGTGATTATATAGTTCATGTACTGTAATTATTTTAACTATATTTTTAGACAATAATATTGTTTACATTTTTACCTGTTATAGCAAAGTATTTTAAACAGTGCATTTTCTTCAGAAGATATAGTCTATATTTCTAGAAGCCACTTTGAGTCACCAGTGATAAACATCACATCATTCTATTCATAGAGTAGTCAACAATTTCATTCATATTATAACCTTCTATTCCTAAATTCTTAATTTTGATTGATATCTATTTATTGGAATTGAAACTTTGATAGCCTTTTAGTAACATTAATTAAGTATATTTTGAGAGCACTTGTGTATCTGAAAATATTTAATCTTCATATTTCACAAAATTTATCTATCTTTATAACTAGTTTTGCAAATGTTTCCTTCATAACTCCAGACTTTTCAATTTGCTTAACTAGCATCATGTAGTATCTAAGAAACTGAAGCTATACTGGATTTTTCCCACTGATTTTTTTCAAACTTTTTCTGTATGGAAGATGAGAATATGTTTTGGTTATTTTTTTTCTAACACACCAAATCACATTTGATATGTGGAATTCTATATCTTTGCACAATCAGGATAAGGGATTATTGATTCTACTATGGATTTCTGAGTTTATATTCCAGGAATATGTGTCATTATTTTCTGTTAGACTCTAATTTTTATACTTATAATATTTATATTATGATATGCTTTTTATATATTATTCATTTCTTGTCCTTTGTGTTGTTAAAAATCTCTTGTTTTACATCAATTTCATTTAACTTATTTTCTGTAATGTCAATGGAACTCTTCATTGCCTTAAATTAAGATTTTAAAAGTCGGGTCTAAATTTTCTATTTTATTTTTCATTTTAAAAGTTATTTTTAGACATATACTTTCCCCTCTCAGATGAATACTGCTATGTTCTTTTCTTGAGCAATATTTTTAAAAATCTATTATTATTAATGCATATGTTGGTGGTGGGGTATTATCTGTTTGCTTAGCTTTATCGTTTTTGATCCCTATTAAAGGAAAGATTTTGTATGGTCTGTTTTACCAACATAGGTGTACCTATTTTATCCTTATCTTCATCACTCCCTTAATCACTTCTTTTGAAAGGGGATAGTACAGCTCTCTCAGGTCTCATACTAGAGGTCTGGTTGTTGTGTCTATCTCAGCATAATTCCTATGCAAAATCAAAATTGATTTAGCCTTTGCTTTATTTTGATGGGAAGTAGTTCCCAAACTTGCCATCCTCTCACCAGAGGGAAGAAAATATATTTAATAAATAACACAACACGAATTATTTTTAAACAAATGCTACACATGAAAAATTATAAACCACAGTTTTTTAGGCCCTGCCCCAAAATTTTCAACAACTAAACCTCGACTTCACCTGTGTGTTTGCCTTTACCCATGAGTACTAGACAGGCTAAGAAAGAGTTTGCACTACCATCTTTCTTATTCTCTAGCTGTGAGTGTTTAAAGAAAGATAAAAGTCATTGGTAGTGGTCTTAAGTGGCAGGAAATAAGGACTGCCACTATTCCAGAAAATTATTCTCACTGAAGGAAGGGAGAGATAGCCTTCTGGGTGTGTAAAGCTCACGTGCAAACTAGGGCTTAAGGAAAAGGTAACATATGGGTGGGCAAAGTAGGTATACAGTTGTTTGTATGGAAAATAATACAACAATTAATAATATAGGAATAAACTCTGTGTTTCACATACTCACAACTGTAAACCTACTTTTGCTCCGCCCTGCGTATGGTAGCTACCCGCCAATGGGCAAACTACGCATGTTCAGTCCAGGACAGAGCACAAACACAAGGTATGATTTTCTCTCCCATTTTAAGTCCCAATTCAGTTAGAAACACTGAATTTCTGTTACCTGACTTCTGTTATATGAAGTTTCAGTGATATTATAAAGCCATTGTTCAAATTTAAAAAATAGAATTTTAGTAAAAAATTGTAAAATGTCAGGTTCAGTCCTTGGAGCTGCTCATGTCTCAACCCACATGACTAGAAAACATAAGAGCCAATATCTGTAAAATATTAAAGTTCTTAAATAGATATCATTCACTGGTGAATATATATATATATATATATATATATATATATATATATATATGTAATAGTTTATCTATGCACACATATACCAAACACACACATATATGTGTAACTCTTAGTCTACAAACAAATATGTTTAGTGTCTAAAAGACGTTACTAAAAATAGTAACTAAAAATGATCAAACTACTTTTGAACAGATTTTTCTCAAAATCTCTTCTGTTGTGGAGAACAAAATGTAATAGAATTCTTTTACTTTAGGTCTCAAAACCTGATAAAAGTCAACCAACGTGTTATTTTTTATAATTGTTGTTTGAATAAATTAAACATTCTACCTCCAGTTCAACACGAGAATTTTAACCCTGGATGTACTTATATGTAGAAATACAACCGTGTTTTGAAAATCCAAATAATTTATGACCAGGAAAGTAACTTTATAGCTGGAAAAATTGTCAGTCTATAATTTAATGTATGTTTTGAAATGTTTCCATGTATCTAGCTGTTAAATATTCATTTTAGTCCTTAAAATTCTAAAAATTACAGAGATAACTCATGGTCATACTTTCATGTAATGGCAAGCAATTCCATCTCTTATTCTTCTTCGGTTTCCTCCTTTTTTCTGGACTCTTTATGCCTTAGTTGTTTCAGGATTATTAAAATCTTCAAATCCCACATTGCAATTGACACTTCATACTCTGCTAATTCCCTCCTTGGAAGAACTTATATTTCCATTATTATACATAAACTTAAATTATATCTTCAGCCAAAGGAAAGAAAAATAATCTGTTTGGTGGTTTATATATTTGAAAAGTATGATGAACTTCTTCTTTGCTTTGAAAATAATATGTTGTCACTGTAGAGTGTATTTTCAATTTATAGTATCTCTTTTTTCTTTGGGAATTTAAAATACTTTAAATAATTTGGGCTTTGCCTGATCCCCTTAGAATCGTAGAGAATGACTGATAACTGCCTTTAGAAGCCCTAATAGCTAAATTACAATTATTATGCAAAGTCCTACAGGAGACAGTTATATGGATTGTTAAATGACTTTGCCTTTTTTGCAAACTATAATCATTTTCCTTTATTAGCTGAAGGATTTCATAATTTAAGGAAGATGAGAAACCTATAAGTCACGCTTTCAAATAAGGAACATGGATATTGCAAACATTAAATTCCCCCATAAAAATGTTAAGGCATCATTAAACTAGGTTCAGATTAATACAATTCAGTCAACTCTAGATAGATATCTCCCATAATAAGCTGAAACAATACCTAGTGATCTAAGATGTAAAATATTTTACTACAGCCAATTTATAAACCTATAAAACATACAGGTATCATTCAACCTCTTTATTAATAGTGCATGCCTTGTATTAAATCAAAACCATTTCAAGGGCCCCCCCTCTTTTGCATTCCCTTCCTCAGCTGTTGCCCCTCATTATGTGTTATCTCACTGAAGCTCATCCAAAGTGAATGACAGCATCTTTTTTTGCCAGAAGCAGCACAGGCAATCCCCAGCCTCATGAGCGATACAGCTTAACTATCTCTGAGATTTATAGACACATTTGCTATCCTCAGCCTACAACATTCTATGGCCTGATGTTGATATATTTGTTTCTCTATAAGTAGATGTGGGTTTTTTTTACTCTCAAATATGCAATTTATTATTTTTAGGTTTCCAAGTTGCTCTACATGTGAATTGTATTCACAAGAACACTAATCTTGGGACAACTTCATCTTGTAGACCATTTTGAATCTGTTCAGAACAATCCTTTTTTTCCACCCTGTTTTTGCCCAGTAAGAAAGCCAAGCACTTCATATTGGCTGAGTTACTGAAAGTTTTAATGAATTATCTGTCCTGGTTACCACAGAATAACCCCAAAACATAATGATTTAAAACCCCAAAACAACAATGATATTTATTACATTTGTAAATCTGCATACAGGTCAAAATTGTGTGGGGTAATTTATCCCTGCTCCACCTGGCATTAACTGGGGTATTCCAAGGTTAGATGCCAGGGTTACAGGAATAGTTGCTAATATATTTGGTATTTGTGTGATCACTAATGCCATGTGGTAACTCCAGCTTGGTGCCTTCAGGGAGGACAGGTGCATGCATGTTGACTCTCTGCTCCCAAAACAGAGTCCCAGGGCGGACTGGATGGGAGTTCTAGCTCCTTCACCAACAGGGTCTCATTAAGTCCTACCCATTAGTTCTACCTCATTCAATTTATTGAAAGAGTGTCAACAAGGATGATCCATAAGCAAGGGAAGGAGAATCAGACTCAACCTTCAATGGGAGAAGTGTCAAAAGCTATCTGAACATGTTTAAAAATTGTCACAGCGTAAAAGGGGAAATTAACTGACTACTTTTAAATTTCATTGTGAAAATCAACAGCTTATTTCTAAAGTTGCCTCACAGAAACTACTTTTAAAATGTAAATTCAGCTTTTAATGTAAAACAGTGGTTATTTTCCAGCTTTAATAAAGTACAATTGACAAGTAAAATTGTAATATATTTAAAATTTACAGCATAATGTCTTGATATATGTATATTCTGTGAAATGATTACCACGATTGAGTTAATTAACACATCTATCACTTCATAGTTACCTTTCACTCCCTCTCTCCCTCTCTCTCTCTCTGTGAGAGAATTTGTTCTTAGTAGCATGTTCCATGGACCCTTCATAATACAATAAGCAGGCTCTGCTAAAGGGTATGCTAAAAAATCAAGGTGTAATAAACAAAAATTTTAAATATATAGAAATATAAGCAGTAACTTTAGCAGGAAAATATCGAACTCTGATGCATCACAGATACATATGCACAGTTAAGCTATGAAAGAATTTCCATACCATTTTAACACTAGAGTTTTTACATATAATGTGGATAAAGATTTTGTTTTTAATGCAATATCTTCCCTCAAAGAAACTTTAACTGGGAAAATAATTTTGAAGAATGAAGAATCAAACTTATAAAACTAAGATGATTCAGAAAAATAAGAATGAAAACAAACAAAACTAAAAAAATTAAAGTTAAATGCTTGAACTGATATACATGTATATATGTATATATATAGTCAATAGTAAAATTATAAAATAATAATAAAATCCCTATAAACAGTCAACCAAAAAAAAAAAATCACTGAATTTACCAGAATAACTCTATACAATAAAGTTTTTTCTCATTTATATAGCAATATAATCTAAATGTTCCTAGTTAGTAAGAAGCTTTCTTCACATAAGTTTTATGTATTATTGCCAAAACAGGGCTCTGTCTCATTAAATCCTTCATGAAAGTAACCATGAAGTTCATCAGTGAAAGAAAATTATCCCATTTGTCAGAGCTTCAGGAAGTGCACTTTGTTGTGTACATTGGTCGGAAAAGGTGTCATGTGGTACAAATTTGTTGGCAGGGATCATGGTTTTGCCAGTTGGTCAGAGGTATCTGAACACTATTTTATGTGATAAAGAAGAAAGCCTGGAAAAACAACAAGAATAACTGGAGAAAAAGCATGTGAATGAATTTCTCAGAAAGGGCATAAAATATACAAATCTTTGTGTTCATGTTAATGCCCACCAGATAGCATCTATCAGTAGGAAGTCACTTCACAATCAGATGGACAGGATAACCCACCTGCAGATAACATGTCTCTTTGCGTGACCATCATGCTTATGTAATGGACCCGTGGTAAGAGTAGTCTTGGTGTCAGGGGTGCAAGCAATGCATGAGTCCACAATATGGACTTTGCCTCGATACAGCTGATTGAGCATGTCACTTCTAAGTTTGCAACCAGCCGGTGTCAGAAATGGACCCTCTACCCTGGGTATCATAGTAGATGAATAGCAGGCAATAGGTTAAATCCTGGCATCAGATTTTACTGTTGTAGGATTCTACTGTTGACATTGACACTGAGGAGCACAGTTCCATTGCATCCTCCCTATTGTCAACTCTGACCTGAAGAGCATAGTCAACACTAAGCTTCTCCAAATTGTCTGTCCCCTCATCAGTGCATTTCTCACTTCCTTAGGAGGTGCCCCTGAATTGTCCCAGAAAACAAGTCAGATGGTGGGCTCTGGGGTCCAACCTACCATATCATTTCTAACTCTCCCATTTTTAGGAACATCCTGAATGGTTTTGTATACCACGACAGGAAATTCTTTTCTTTGCACTGTTTTTACTCTAATATATCGTCAAGGTTAGACTTCTAATGAACAGCAAGGCTATGGAAATTAGCCCTAGGTGCCGCTTCAGAAGGTTGAATCATGATTCACAGTGAATAATACCAAGTCAATGAATTCTTTCCTCCCCAGGCTAATATTCTATGTCACAACCCCTCCTCCCCCTACCCACACACACTCCTGTCTACCACTCTCTAGTCAAGATCTTCCACCCTGCTCCCCAGGTTACTGATGATACATGGTAACCAAGTATGTGGTAGCATTGTTTGCACTCCCAGTTTAACTTCTCTGAGACTAAACCTTAATTTTCACCAATTTGGCTGAAGTTAGGCCTAAGACCGCAACTTGAAGTAGATGAAAAGCTCAGCAAAAGCAGTAGCAATCGTGACAAAGTCCAGAAGGCAGTTGGTTGACGGCTGAAGAATACTCAAAGTAATCTGAGAAGGCCCGAAATGTTTGTTTCTAATGCACTATTTCTTTTCAGGTAATAAAGCCTGTAGGTTATATATTTACCAACTAATCAGTTATTAATTTTTTCTTTCCTTATGATGTGTAATTTCTAAAGGACTAATCTTTTGATCCCAAAAGGATCTTAGCTGTATAAGTTAATTTATCTGTTATAATTTCCCTTGTTAGCATAGCATACAAAGAACAGCAGAGATTTTCAACATCAGACAAACAATACAATCTTTGTGCATATGGGCAAGAAATTTCACTTCTTAAGCCTAAGTTATAAGCAAAATTTGTATATTATAAAGTAACTCACTAGATTATTATAAAGACATTTTAAAAATTAAATTCATGCATTTCTATTAAATAGATCATGATCTTTCACAAATTTATTAAGCCTTATAAAACATGAAATATATGAATATCAGTATGTTTCATTCTAAAGAAATATATAAAATAAAGGTAAACAGGCCTTTAGAATGGTAGTTTAATAAAATTACATAAGCAATGTTTATTTGCAAAGCAAACTGAATAGTAATCCAAAAGTTGATTATACTGAGTGTTCTTTTATGTAATAAAGAAAAGGTTAAGTATGACGCAGAGTGTACAAGATACAAACACCCAAAAAGGCAAACCGTATATTGGAAAACACAGCTGTGGTTCATGTTCAATCACTTTATATCTCTAAAAGAATGTTTCAAAATTGCAAACAAAGGTTCAATTCAATTATCATATGAATGTTTGAAACTCTCAAATATAATAAGTCTCCAAGGATCACATGTCTACTAAACAGATTTCCTTCTCTTCCCAAATACATTATTGATCAATTTGGCCATTGATTTAGACCCACTGGATCGTCTCTTTTCTTTGAGTTTGAAGTTTGTCAGGCTGTCCTTGATAACTCTGATGAACATCATTTCTACCTCCAGAGACTGCTCTGCTGCGGACAGTTCACAGAACCGGCAGTGGTTATCCAGTGCCAGCTTTTGCCCTTCTTCCCAGCCAACCTCTCGCGCATGACAGAGATCTTGTTTGTTCCCAACCAAAAGCACTGCTGATTCCCCGGCTCTGAAACAGATATATAATTCTTTCACAGGATTGTTTTAACAATTCCTTTTTTAATTCAGTGGGTTAACGTCAAGAAGAATTATGGCACAAAATGGGAAAAAATTATTACGTATGTCTGTTTGTTATGTATGGTCATATGTATGTGTGTGTGTGATACATATCTCCATTTATGTAAAAAATTGTTTTGTTTAGAATGTAATAAATGACACAGAAGCAACAAGGCTCTTAACACACAAGATTTGAAATGATACAAACCTATTTTTGAATTATGGCTCTGTTTACTAATGAGGCATGACTGTTACTTTTCCAACTCTCAATTTTCTTATATATAAAAACTGGTAAAATAGACATTGTGACACAGAATTCTCATAGAGATTAAATGAAATGATGTCTAAAAAATACCTACAACAGTGCTAGGCAATGAAACATCCTTCTAAATATTGTTTTTCATTTCTTTATCAATTGATAGAGGATATTTACACAACAGAATATTATTCAGCCATAAAAAAGAAGAAAATTTTACCTTTTTGTGACAGCATGGATAGAGCTGGAGAACATTATGCTAAGTGAAATAAGCCAGCCAGAGAAAGACAAATACCATATGATTTCACTCATATGTGGAATCTAATAAACAAACTGAACTAATAAGCCAAATGCAGACAGATTCATAGATGGACAGCAGGTGATAGCTGGTGGTGGTGGGGTTAGGTGTGGAGGGATCAAGTAAAATGAAAAAGGACACATGCACCTGGACAACAGAGTGGTAATTGCAGGGTGGAGAGCAGTATAAGGTGGATAAATGGTAATGGAAAAAAATACAATACAACTCCACTCCAGGAAGACAAACAAACCAATTAAAAAATAGGCTAAGGACCTGAACAAACACTTCTCCAAGAAGGACATACACAGAGCCCAGAGACACATGAAAGGATGCTCAGCATCACTAGCCATCAGAGATATGCAAATTAAAACCACAATGAGATACCACTTGACAGCAGTCAGAATGGTCATCATAAACAAATTAACAAACAACAAGTGCTGTTGAGGATGTGGAGAAAAGGGAACCCTAGTACACTGTTGCTGAGAATGCAGGCTGGTGCAGCCACTGTCGAAAACGGTTTGGAATTTCCTCAGAAAACTAAAAATAGAACTGCCTTTTGACCCAGCAATTCCACTGCTGGGATTATGCCCTAAGAATCCTGAAACACCAGTTCAAAAGAACCTATGTACCTCAGTGTTCATGGCAGCACAATTTACAACAGCCAAGTGTTGGAGGCAGCCTAAGTGCCCATCAGTAAATAAGTGGATCAAAAAACTGTGGTACATTTATATAGGGGAATACTACGCAGCAGAGAGAATGAAGGAGCTACTACCTCTTCGCAACAATATGGATCGAACTGGAGAGATTATGCTAAGTGAAATAAGCCAGGTGGTGAAAGACAAATAGCATATGATCTCACCTATAAGTGGAAACTAATCAACAAAACAAGCAAACAAAATATAACCAGCAACATTGGAAAGAAAAACAAACTGACAGTAACCAGAGGGGAGGAGAGAGGGGGATCAAGGGGGAAAGAAGGGAAGGGTCATCAAGGAACAAGCATAAAGGACCCATGGACAAAACCAAATAGGGGAAAGATTGAGGGTGGGAGTTGGGGGCAGGTGGGGCTGGGGAAAGTGGTGGAGGAAAAATGTTAACAAAGTAAAACAAAACAAAACAAAACAGACAGGGGGAGGTTAAGAATAATACAGGAAACTGAGAAGCAAAGAACTGAGATGTACAACCCACAGACATGAACTAAGTTGGGGGATGATGGGATGGGGTGCAGGGTGGAGGAAATAAAGGGAAGAAAAAGATGGGACAACTGTAATAGCAAAATTAATTAAATGTACAAAAAAACAAATAAAAAAAGAAAAATTGCAATAAAAAAGGAGGAAAAAAGAAAGAGAACTAACTCTACTAAATAATAACTATAATTGAACAATTTAGATGTACAGTAAGACACAATATCATTCAATATTCATGGTTTTTATTCTTTGTTAATATCTATTATCATGTACTCAAGAGAAAATTTCACAATCTCATGACCTTGTAGAATTTTTTTCTTTATTTAAGAAATATGTTTCTTCGTTAAGGTAATGTCTCTGTCAAATATCAATGTATTCTTAATGGTTACAATAAAACATTCCTAAAGCAGAGTTTTGTTGGAAGAATATAGTAAGATTACTAGTCCTTAAGTGGCATGAAACTCTGCCAAGATATCTATTATAGGAAAAAAAATTGAATAAATGCAGGCATCAACTCTGCCTAAAGAGATAGCATCCCCAGATTCCACGTACAGTTGGTATCATTCCCATGACAGTGTGAGCCATGAGGAAGGAAGTACTGTATGTGTGGGACTTTTGAGGGTATTAATAATATATTTTCTACATAGCTCAGAAAATCATTATAAATAATTAATGGGGAATGGTAAAATATTTTGAAGGGTGAGTCACCAATAATCAGATGCAATTTTAATTAAACAGTGCCAAACTTTGCTTTTCTAGTCTATACAGATTGAGAATTGAAAATATTCTAAAAATTATTAGCACATTAAAAAGGTTGACAGGAAATGTCAAAGACTGTTTTTCATCATTATTATTTTTACATGTTTTTTTAGTATGCTTGAGTGATTTCTTCAGTTTGGAGGAACATCAATCAGTTATCATCACTGTTCCTTATCTAAGTCATGGTGCTTACATACCAGACATTTAATGCTAGGAACAATGGAGTTTTAAAAAAACAATGATTTTATAGGAAATCAGAGCTGTGAGGTACCTTAGGAAAATCACATTCTTTTCTCCTACCATGCTTCCAACAGTTTTATAAGCAGAAAAATTAGGTCTTAGAGATTAAAGGGTTCACCTAAGGTCAATCAGATATAAATAAGAATTTATGCCAACTGACTCCAGGGAAATACCCTTTATCAATTATTATCTGATGGTTCTTGAGAGTGGGGTTTTTAAAATAGATATCAAAAGCACCTATACCAATTTTCAGTGATAATATTGTGCTTTTTTTCTTCTCAATTTAGAATGTTATTTTAGACTAAGGGCAAATTTGGTTAAGAGCACACGGAATCCCGTACCTCAGCATTATGAACAAAAATAAATATTTTAAATGGGAAAGGTTATCAAACAAAAATTTTAAAGGGTAAATTTATATGTTTAAACTTATATTTACTAATGCAAGAGTGGTTTAAGGCACAGTTATGTCTTTTTTCATAGTTACTTGTGTCAAGACAATTAATAATGGGAAATTGTTGATTAGCTATTTATTTTAGGAGGTGAAACAGAGAAAAATGTATTCTCATACATAGAATATGTATCGGTTTGATTATTCTGTCTATTTTGCTTTGATAGATTGAACAACCAAATGACTAGGAATGGGATGCCAAATGTAATAAATCTGGATCTATTTAGTATCCTTAACATTTTTGTGGGAATGGAAAGGGAACGTTGGAAAGCAAACTATCTTGTGTACAGAGGACCATTATTTTGCAAGTGAGTGTCATGTTAACAATAGAAGCTGTCTTGTAAAATAGCCATTTACTCAGGGCAAGTAACTGTTTATGTCAGCCAAGATATAAAGTATTCTCATCTTATTCCTTTTACTACATGTATAACTCCTGTGGAATGGAAGGTGAATTGTTCAGGGCTGTTAAATTTTGTAATTGGAAGGCTGTATTAAACTCTTCCTAATGATGCTTACAGCTATATGATGATTTACTAAAAAGAAAGGAGAAAGGAATGAAAAATATCTTACCTTTTACAATGACTAGTTTGTGGCTCCCTAATTCTGTAGATCAGCGCTTTTGCAAAAGCAAACGAAGACCTGTCACTGATGTCGTACACAATGATGAACCCATCTGCCCAATGCAGCTCACTGGTGAGGGAAAATCTTGCTTTCTGTGGCTGAAAATAAACCAAGTACATTGAAAGGGTGGAACCTAACCTCTGTGTTATACCCTTTAGAGTTAATTAATGAAGACCCATTTCACTGAGAAGAGAATTTGATGTCAAATGCTGGTATTTTCTAAAATGTAGTTTCCTGATTTCTTCATCACTCTCTTTAACAGTGATTAAAAGTTGAAAGTATAAAGATGAATTATAATTAACTTGTATCTATCTCATTTTACAATTTTTCTCTAAGAAAATATCTATTTTTTTGAAAAATTGGTAAGCTATAATGTCCTTTGAATTAATATTCACATATTTGTTTTGAAAAAACATTTCGTACCTATATTAGTAAATGGAAAATTTATTGATTTTTGGTGATAGATTGAAATAGGTCAAAAAATAACAGGGTAGATAAAAGTATTTAAGATATATTTTCCATACCTAAAAGAATCCATCTCATGGAATCATTTTGAAATTTTGAACAGCTGTATTTATATATTCCTATTTTTACTTTTTTTGTATCTGAATGAACAAAGAGGTTTATACTCAAAACTACCTTATGCTCTGCTAAGAATAGTTAGCTACAAAGGAAACAGTGAAAATATAAAATGAGTAATAAGCAATTAAACTATTAACTTCTAATAGCTACATTGTATCCTAATAGAACTGTATTATGAATTCAGCCAATTATTTGTATTTTAAAGATATTTGTAACATGACAGTTTTTATCATAACTTTACGGAGAAGCTATATAATGGAATTCATAACACTAAAAATAATCTCTTAAAATTTTAATAATTAATACAGAAAAGAATATTCACTTTTAAGATTGGCAACTTTACACTGAGCCTTATCCAATCTTCTTCTTCAAGCCATGACTGAAAAAATCAAAGAATGTTTTGTTTTACTTACTTGAGAACAAGGATCGTATATTTCTAGATTCAGCTGTTTCCCTTCCAAGCACAAATGCTTCTTATAGATGGATTCTGCAAAATATGCATATGTTTATTGTCAGTATGGATATACCACAGAATTTTTAAAATGGACCTATATTTGCATCACAATTTTGCAAATTCAAGTGGTTAAGTTTTAGTGGAGTTTTCATTTATTGCTAGTGGTAAAAAAAAAATACACGTTTTATTCACATATACATTCCTCACAAGTGAAATTCGCCACATCCATTCAGCCACATACTTTTGTGCTTATGGGTGTACCCTCCATCCTATGACTATGGATGAATTATCTGTGTTTCTGAAGACAATCAGTTTATGATGAACCAGTTAGCATTTCTCTGACCTGGCAAAAGGCATGGCTCCACCAACTCCACATCACTCTTATGCATCATAAGCTCTTCTTCTTTACTGTAACATTACTAACAGCCGAATTCGCTTAACAAGCCTTTGGATCTCTTTCATTAAAACTTAAAATATGTTTTCAGACATTTAAACCTGAAAGTGTTTTCAGAGAATGCCTTCTAAACTTCGTTTAAGTTTACTATGGTGAACCACAAAATTTCCTTCTGTATATTTTGAAGTATCCACTTTCAAAACTCAAGAACTGCCATCAAGAGTCAGCAACTTTTTAGGATTTTATTACTTCTCCTTCTAGTCTTTATTTATAAGAAGGAGTCATTTTATGCTATTTTGTCCTCATACAGTGGTCATCTTTTGCTAATTTGATTGGTTTTTTTTTCAAAATGTCTCTATGTCTCATATTCTTAGCAAAATGTAACAACCAGAAATGTGTATACTTTGTTTATATGACTATAACCTATAAAGATTAAGGTAATATTTTTTCATTATTGCTGCCATTGTTTGGGGGGTATTGTTTTATTTATGTTTGTTTTGTAGTTCTGGAACATTTTCTCATGTCTGACTACTAACTTGTGTGCTATGTGGACCTTTTGACTGAGATTGCTGACCTGAGAAATAAAACAATGAGAATTTCTCTTTCTATATATTTCTCCTTCTTATAATCAGTTTCAAGCTCATGTCCTAAAATGTTCAGTGTCATAGGGACTGAAATACTATATAAAATACATGTAGAAAACCACATAATGAAATAGTTTCTAAAGTTACTTTCTGAAGTATTCTAATAACGCTATCTCAGAAATGAATGCCACATATTTTTGTTTACATTTATTTCTCATGGAAAAACACATTTACAATCATAATTTCCTTTTACTCTAAATAAGTACTATTGAACAAAATAATTATTTCCCGTTCTCCCAGTTCTCATATTACTTACAAATCTATCATTTTTTAAACAAGGAAACAAAAACATTTTCCCCTACCTTCAATCAGATAAGATATTAGTACAATTATACTGATTAATTGCTGAGCCAAAAATATACTCAAACCTCTGGCAATATTTCCCATTTTTATTAATTCCCTACTGTGGTATTTCTCATATGTTATAATAATTCTGATCAAAATAACAGACATTTATAGCAGAGTTAGTGAAATGATCCTCAAATTATATCAAGGTGCCCTGGTACCTATTTTAGAATTTCTCTGAAACTTATGTAAGCAACCTAGATAATTCTATATGCTCTTTAATCAACACATAATTTTCCTGTTATTTTCACATAGCTTTACAAAAAAAGCTTTATTTTATAATTATTTGTGCTTTTATAAATAATTTGTCCTTATATTTCCACAGATGCTTACCTAATTCCAAAATTGTTTCATAGCTTACAAAAATATTCACACTCACATGCTCTACAATATTTGGAGATGCAGGACGATATTTCCATTTTAATATTTTTCTAGCTTTAAACTGAAACCAAGTGACTTTCTTATTCATCTCGGGTCATATCAAATTGGGTGAATTTTATCATAAAATAATATTCAGTTCAATTACTTATTTTGACATTTCTAACTAGGATCTATGAGTAAATGTTACTTAAAAGTGCAAAAATGGAAGATTTTATTTAAATTCTTTGTTGATCTTAATTGCGGTTTAACTGATCTGACCTTTAAGGTTAAAAAAGTCTAAAGTAGTGACTTACCAAAATTAGAAGCATATTCTCCAATGAACCGCTTGGTAAGAAACCTTACTGTAAGGGCTGCAAAATAAACAAGCTGGATTTATGGTCCTTTCTCTTTTAGGACACTGATAACTTAGTTATATGCATAAGGTTTTATCTTTCAGGTCAAAAATTACCAAGCATCAGGAAGATCTTAAAGCTGTATCAGATTTGGTCTTAATAATAGTAGCAAGATTTCCATCATAGAACTATACATGTTAAGAGGTTAGAAATAAAGTGATCTTAGAATGTTATCCACTCAAATCACTATGTAATTAATTCATGAATGCAAACACATGAGGCAACTTGCCTTTCATTACAGAGACATATTTCCCATTAAATAGGAGGTGCAAGAACTATAGCATTTCTTTGTTTTCTTTATCAAATTAAGTGTGGTTCCAAGGTGCTACATGTTAATAATAACAAGGATAACACAAGGATAACATCAAGCAATTGGCAGTTCCTGAAGGATATCGGGACTTCAAAATCCAGAAAATAGAGAAAGGACCTCTAGTGTCAGGTTGTCTTATTACAGCTCCTGAGTCCGACCGATTATTAGTCTTTGGGCTCAGGAGGCTTCTGCTGGAGGCATCCTTATTACCATCATAATGAGACCTTAATGAGAGCAAAAGCAAAGCAAAACAAAACAAAAAGATGACTTCTCAAGTCAAGGCAAATGTTTAGTTCCCAGGCATCTACAAAGCAACGCCCATCCAAAGTGGTGTTTTTTTCTTCTCTGTAATGTGGCATTTAACAAAATAATCCACAAGTCTCCACACACCTCTCTCCACCCTTAGTCTCAGAGCAGAACGATTCTTTCAAAGCCATTGTTTGGCCGTTGGTGGGTTTGAGGACAGGTGTGTTGGAGTGAAAAGTAGGTGGGATAGTGATGGAGATTCCTATAAATTTTAAACATCAGTAAAACAGCATACAAATTAATACTTTAAACAATTATCTCCCTCAAGCTGTCCATAAATTCTTCAAATATATAGTTAATTGCATGGTTTGCTTATAACATAAAAACTGCTAATAAAAACAAAGTACAATTATATAGTTACGTCAAGTTTTATATTCAAATCAATACATTTCCCACTCCTTTTGCACGCTACCCCGTGCCAGAGGAAACACCACTGCTCACCGGATTTGCCTGTCCCTTGACCACCCAAGACAGCAAGCTTCACATCATTCATGTTGCCCCCCCTGCCCTTCTTGGTCAGGCCCGTCTTCTGGAGAAATACTGACTTCAGCCAAGCATGAGATTTTTAAAGTCCTTCTTAAAAACGAATGCTGCTCTCATTTCTCTAAGGCCAACTCCACCCCATACTCCTGCCATCCAATAATAACTTTAAAATTTTTTTGGTTTTGAACATATGCCATTAAAAAATTTTGGAGCTCCTATTTAGATACTAAGGCTTATTAAGCCAATAGTGAAGAATTTAACAGAAGCTTGGCTCTCCATCCTCTATTTTTGTGTACCTGGAATCTACCTTCTCCTAGGACCTAGAAAAATGATCTCACTTCATTAAGAAAGTTTTTAGAGGATGAGTGAACATTCCTGTAAATTTACTTTGATTGAATCAGTTTTGCTTTTTCTATTCATATCTGAGTCTATACACTCTTGCATTTCTTCTGTGAAAGACAAGATAGAATATGTTAATTCCGTCATGAAAAGAAACGAGTGAAGGAAGAGGGTGGCCACCTCTGCATGACGGCTTAGGGTCGACAGCAGTGCACAGGAGCACCCTCTCCATGTTTTCAAGCCTCAGCTCTCAGGCAGAAATACGGGTGGTGGGGCTTCCTCCTTCTAATGTCCTTCTCAGCAAGAAGCTTCTCTCTCTCTTGTTTTTCCTTTTAAATTTATGCCAATAGACAACAGTGAGATTTCTGAAGAAAAATAAAACAACCAGCTTCATGTAGCTTAAAGAACAATAAACAGAAATCTGTCATGCTTCTTTATGTAGTACTTTGTAATTAGGAAAATGAAATTAAAAAGAAAGAAAATTTAAAAGGGATATTTTGATATAATTCATTCCTGCTATGAGAAAAGAGGTAAATGTAATGTGCAAAATAATGATTCTTTCATAGTTCTTTTCTCCAATTTTACTTTCTACTCCAAGTCCCCACATCACTGTCTTTCCTTTTTCTCTCTCTCCCCCACCATTTTATATATGTATAAATTTGACAGCTGAGAAAAAAGTACAACAAAAGAATAAGAATTCAACTTCTGTGTACTAAATTTTGAGGCCTAGGTAAAGAAGTTTTATGTCCAGGTTGCGTAGATCACAGGTATAACACCTTTTTTTAAATGCATTTATTTAATAGTGGAAAGAAGGGGAAAGAACAAGTCAAAGAACACGTATGAATGACCCATGGACATGGACAACAGTGTCGGGATTGACTGAGATCAGGAGGGTGCATGGGCTGAGCGGAGGAGGGCAAAGGGGGAAAATTGGGACAACTGTAATAGAATAGCAATATTAAAAATACATTTATTTAATAAGCATTGATTAATTTCACTCTTCATTAAAGTTATGTTGGACTTATGAGGTCAACAATTAAATAGTAAATTTTCAGCCTTGATTGAATCAGTCTAAGAGAAAAATGGAAAAAATTAGAATTACAATAAATATGATCATTGCTAAAATAGGGCTCTAAGAGCTGGGGAAAGGAAACCAGTGGATAAAAACGTCTCCAAAAAGTATGAAAAGCTTGAAACATGAACAGGACCTATTAAGAGGGGAAAGTAAAAAGAACTGAGGATTAGGGAGATTTGTCTATTCAAAAAGAATTCTGTAAGGAAAAGTAGCAAGAAAGATTAGGACAATTTGTGGGATCAACAGGTTAAGAACAGAAACAACTTAAAACTTTCCTTTTATTACAAACTATAAAAACAGCTTAAAATAAGTTATGTTTTCTCTTTAATCCATGGAGCTATATTAAAAGTAACAAAAATGATTATTAAGGAAGTTTATCAGATGATTTATTAAGCTATGAACTTGAGAGATTTTTCCACTATTTAGGAAAATTACAGTCTTACCTTCTTAAGAAACATCTGATCAATGTTTCTAGAAAGTTTTGTGTATCTGTTGACAGGAAGGAAAACCTTAACTTCATAACCTGCATGATTAGAAAATAATAAATGAATAGTTGTTATCAAGATACTTCTTTCTTTTACCATATCCTCTTCCTCCCTACTCCCATTTGTATTCCAAAAATAAATCTTACAAGAAAGAAGTCTGATGTTGGAATAGAGTGAAGTTATAAACCTGAACAGAGAGGATATAATTATGCACTTACTCTTCTAGAAACAAAAAAAGTCAATATATTTTTTCTGCCTCTGGTAAGGGAAGATAAATTATTAATATTCTGATGGATACATTATTATACTACCTAGAATTTTCTCATATTTCCCTAAAGAAACATCCATTCACAACCAAAACAAAATCATTTTTATTACTTTATTCATTTATTGAATGAACAAAAATTTATTGTGTTTACTATGGGATTGGCACTATTCTCAGTGCTAGAAACATATCACGGAATGGACAAACAGTATTTATAGATTCTGGTCAGAGGGGATGATGATTAAACATTAAAAATAAGAAACTAATTATCTAGCAGATAGTCATGAATGCTATAATTTTATCTGGTTAGTTCTATTTTTCTGAGGTCAGGCTAACCAGCCCTTCTCAGCTAATCTTATTTCCCTATAATTTTGTTACCAAAATTTTCAGATTCAGAAAGGTGGAGTGATCCAAACAAATCCCCGAGGGGACAAACACTCTCTGTTCCATAATATTCTTCTAGGACCTTGAAAAGATAAACACTAAATACTCTCCAACTCAGTTTCTGTGCCTATCATAATCGAAACAAGATATAAATGGTGCATGCCATCTTATATAACCATATAAGACATTTATATGATTACCAAGCATCTAAAAATCTTAGTTGACATAAATAATTAACCTATGACAATTATGCCTTTATAATTCTAAATCTTATAGGACAAGCTTTGAAATATAATCTTTTCATTTGGATATCATATGCTAAAGAAATGTTTTATTGAATATGTAATATCAACAACTGACCAAATTACATAGGTCTCTTTTTAGGGGGGTAAAAGAAAAATGATGATCTGTCCAATTTTCTAAGCTAAGGTTTTCAAAACAAGTGTGGAACTAAATAATTGAATGGCTTTGCAAATTTTTCTCAGCATATATTCTTATAATTACAATTATCTTTTCAAGGTAATAATTCAGTATTTTACTCTTTGAAATTATTCTTGAGGTGTTTATTGTCTCATAAGGTTTTAGCTTCCCACTATGTTTGTAACAGTTGAAACATGATAGCTAATATTAATTACAAATAAACATTCACCTCTTTTATCTTCTCTAAAAAATTATGACAGTTTTTTTTTGTGTAGATGTTGGTCATTTTCTTTGACACTACTTTATTTTTTCCTAAATGTTAGTAAGTAGGCTAAAATTTTAGTTAGTTCTTTCTTAATCACTTGAGGTTGGTTAGTAGAACAAAAATGCCTGTGGTCAAAAGCAGTCATTCTTCCATGTTGTACCAAAAGGTAAGAGGTCCTTCTTTTTTATAGCAGAGTAGTGTTCCATTGAGTAAATATACCACAGCATTTTAATCCACTTATCTACTGATGGGCACTTGGGCTGTTTCCAGGTCTCACCTGTTGTAAATAATGCTGCGGTGAACATAGGGATGCATATATATTCTTTCAAATTACTATGCTGGGTGAAATAATCCAATCAGAGAAAGATGAGTACCATATTATTTCCTTTACATGTAAAATCTAATGAGCAAATTAAACTAACAAACAAAATGGAAGCAGACTCATAGATACTGAAAACAGCCTGATATATGTCAGAGGGGATGGGATGGGGGTTGAAGGCTGATAAAGGTGAAGGGATTAAGCAAAAAAAAAAAAAAATACTCAGACATAGACAACAGTATGGTGATTACCAGAGGGAAAGGTGGTAGGTGGAGGTAGAAGAGGGTAAATAGGGGTAAATGGTGATGGAAGAGGGCTAGATTTTGGGTAGTAAAACCACAACATAATGTACAGAGGATGTACTATGGAATCATACCCCTGAAACCTATATAATTTTATTAACCAATGTCACTTCAATTAAAAAGAAAGTAATCATTATTCTGTAATGCAGCTACACTAAGAGGAAGCTTGAATGACCAACAAGTGCTTCACTTCAGTGTATACACATTGCACAGAAATGATGAGTTTTAAAGGCTAAGCAATGCAGATGTGAGAAGGACACATTACTCATATTCCTTCAGTTCCTTGCATTGCCCTTTGGAAATAAATATCCCAAAATTACATTTCAGAATTAAACCCTACAACTGCATGGAATTGAATGAATAAAAAAAAGTACAATTCCTTTGAAAGCTGGCTATAAATATACCTCAAAATATGCACGCAATGGTTCAAACAGAGCATAGTATTTTTCTTGCTCAAACGAAACAGTGCATCAGTGTCCCTGATCTGTGGAGCGACTCTCCCACCACAACTGCCATGCCGGGCTTCCAAGCAGCACAGTGCAAAGAGAATGGCCAGGGCAAATCATGGGTTGGGGGCGGGGGGGTGTTTGGTGGGCTAGTTTGGAAGAGGTGCCCTTCACTTTTGTTCACACAAGCCTGAATCATATGCTGAAACATCAGCTCTTTAGCTCTTCCTGTGGTTCAAATGTACCAGAGTTTGGACTAGAAACTATGCCATGGGCTCTGTTAGCTCTCCACCTTGTTGACTACAGATCTCAGGACTTCTCAGTCTCCATTATCACATGAGCTAATTTATTTTAATATGATATAATTAATATAATATAATGTAATATATAAATATCAGATCTTATTAGTTCTGTTTCTCTGGAGGACCCTACTATAATTCCCATGAAGAAATTGTATTTACTCTAAAACACTATTTCAAAATGTAGTTTTCTCAGTGTTACACAGAGTTAACATTGAAACCAGGCCAGCGCAAAGCCTGCAGTCTTTCCACTATAGCACACTGACATCCCCCACAGATCTCTCCTCTCCCTGCTTGTTTGTTCTCACATAAAACAGATTTATCTCCCTTCAATATTTTTTGAAAAATTTTGATCACCTGTGCTTTAACCTCAATGATGTTATCCTAACAAGTTTATGATGCATATTTATGTTTAGCTTTCTTTTTCTTACCCTATCTCCTTGCCTATTTATTCCAAAGTTGAGCCCTTTATTCCACATATAAGTGAGATCATGTGGCATTTGTCTTTCACAAACTGGCTTATTTCTCATAGCATAATATTCTTCAGGTCTACCCATGCTGTCACAAAAGGTAAGAGTTTCTTCTTTCTTACTGCTGTATAGTATTCCATTGTGTAAATGTACCATAGCTTTTTATCCACTCATGTACTGATGGACACTTAGACTGTTTCCAGATCATAATGAACTAACAAACAAAATAGAAACAGAAATATAAATGTACACAACAGACTGACGCTGACCAGAGGGGAGGGTGCTCTGTATGAAAGATGGTAAAGGGATTAACCAAACAACATTTATGCATAACCCATGGACACAGACAATGATATGGGAATTGACTTAAGGAGGCAGAGGGCGGGGCTAAGTGGAGGTGGGGAAAGGGTGGAAAAAGCATAAACAATTAAAAATTAAAAATAAAAATTATTCATTAAAAATAAAATAAAAATATATTTGCTAGTATCTACATAAAAAAAAGTTGAGCCCTTCAAAGTGCTGTTTTTATTCATAAGCATAAAGCCATGGTTATGTTTTCAGGTATCCCTCCATTTTCTTTCTCATTTAGAAAAAATGTAAGTGAATTTATTTTTTCAGTTTTGCTTTATAACAAGTATTTTCTTCTATGGTTTTTACTACTCTGAGTTCTGTAATGACTTTTTTATATCCCTACCAATTTTGTTGTTGTTGTTCTTGAGAGTAAAGTTGTATTCACTCTCCAAGAAAGGAGCGGGCATTGTGTGGAGAGATACAGCAACCGCTACTAAGTCTACATTACAAAGAAAACTATGTAACTTGCAGGAGTCTGTTATTGCTGCACAGCAAATTACCATAAACTTGTGACTTAAAATGATATGTATTTATTATCTCACACTTTCTATCGGTCAGAAGTCTAAGTGGCACATTTCAATTGGATTTTCTGATTCAGGGACTCAACCGGGCTGCAAGCCGGGAATCATCCAGGCCTGTGACCTTCCCTGAAGCCCTGCTGGTGAAAGATCTATTTCTATTCTCCGTGTGGCTGTACAAGTCTGATTCCTTGTCTTTTTGCTGGTTTTCAGACAGGCAGCTCTCTCAGGTCCTCACCACACGGCCTTGTCCACATGCCTTTGCACAACACGTCAGCTGACTTCTACAGAACCAGTCATCAAGAGCTCTCTCTCTGACGCATGCTAGCAATGCGAAGATTAATAGATAATAGAACGATTGATAGAAAGGCAGATAAGATCTCATGTGTGCATATATAGTCTATATACTGTATATATTTATCCAGTAACATAATTACAGCAGTGATAGTACATCATCTTTACCATACTCCAGTGGTTAGAAACCCAGATTCTGCCTATGTTCAAAGAGAGGGGGTTATACAAGGGTATGATTCACTGGGGTTCACCTTAGGGTGATGCCCTGACTTGTTATTTGACACTGCTTCTGAGCAAAGTATATCTTTTTTAAAAAACTTTTTATTGTTGTTCAGGTAGTTTTGTCCATTTTCCCCCCACCCTCGAACCTACTCCCCCCTTGACTTTATCCATGAGTCCCCCATATATGTTTCTTGATCACCCTTCCCCTGTTTCCCCTCATCTTCTCCTCCCCCCCGTCCTCTGTTCACTGTCAGTTTGTTCTTCACTGCAATATCTCCGGTTACATTTTCCTTACTTGTTTGTTCTGTTGATTAGTCTCCACTTACAGGTGAGATCATATGGTATTTGTCTTTCATCACCTGGCTTATTTCACTTAGCATAATGCTCTTCAGATCCAGCCAAGCTGTTGTCAATGGTAGGAGTTCCTTTCTTTCTGCTGCATAGTATTCCACTGTGTAAACATACCATAGTATTTATTTGATCCACTCATTTACTGTTGGTCACTGAGATGGCTTCCAACACTTGGCTACTATAAATTGTGCTGCCATGAACATTGGGGTGCATAGGTTCTTTTGACTTGGTGTTTCTGAATTTTTAGGGTATAATCCCAGCAGTGGAATTGCTGGGTCAAAAGGCAGTCCCATTTTTACTTTTCTGAGGTAATTCCATACTGTTTTCCACAGTGGCTGCACCAGTCTGCATTCCCACCAACAGTGAACTAGGGTTCCCTTTTCTCCACATCCTTGCCAGCACTTGTTGTTCATTGATGATGGCCATTCTGGCTGGTGTGAAGTGGTATCTCGTTGTGGTTTTAATTTGCATCTCTCTGATAGATAGTGATGTTGAGCATCCTTTCATATGTCTCTGGGCCTTCTGTATGTCCTCCTTGGAGAAGTCTCTGTTCACATCTTTTTCCTATTTCTTAATTGGGTGAACAAAGTATATCTTAATTTTGTTTAATTTATAGGTGCAAGTATTAATGGTGATAAGTCATATTTTACATTAGTAGATAAAACATTTATGTGGACATAACTATTGTTTGATGTGGTATTCTGAGCCAAGGTTATCCATATAAACCCAGGTATGTCTTTAAATTTTTCATCCTAAAAATTGAATTAATAAATCAGCATCTGAAAAGCAAAGTATTTTTATTTGCATTATTACATTACATAGGGACAAGAACCAAGCCACACTGAGATAGACGTGTGCTATTTTTCTTGTTCTTTCCCACTGAATAAACCATCCATTTTGAAAGGAAAAGAGCAGATATGACTGCATTTTAAAAGTTTAATAAGTACACATTAAGTGCCTACTATGTGCCAAATACCATGCTAAACAAAATGACAAACTCATTCATCTTTTCTTCTTGAAGAGTTTTCATTCAGGGAAACTATTTAATATTTATATAACAAGTCTAAATTAAAGTAAGCACAGGGTGTCAGGGGTGCACAGATAAGAGAAACCTAGGTGAATTCTTAATGGAAAGTACAGCAGGCTAAATAATGGCCCTCAAAGGTATCAGGTCCTAATTAACCTCTGGTACCTGTAAGTGTTAAATAATATGGAAAAAGAAGTATTTGCAATTAAGGTAAAATTTTTAAGATAGGAATGTTACCCTAGATTACTGGATGGAGCCCTAAATACAATACAGTCATGTGTCCTTATAAAAAAGACAGAGGGAGATTTGACATAGAAGAAGAGAAGATAGTGTGATAGAGGCAGAAGTTGGAGTGATGTGGCCACAAGCCAAGGAATGTCGGTGGCCTCCAGAAACAAGGAGAAACAAACAATTGATTCTTTCTTAGTGACTTTAAGAGAGCAGACATTATAGACCGAGAGAATACATTAAGCATAGTCATGAAGACAGGAAGCAGATGGTAGATACTGGGCACTGAAATACCCGTGTTAGACTTGTGAGCAAAGAGGAGGTAATGGCGAGAATCAGGGCTCATTTACAAGATGAAATGATAGTGGCCTTCTATGGTGTCCTAAGAACATTAATTATCCTGTAAGACAAAAGAAGTTATCAAGAATTTTTAAGTAAGAATGTAATGCTTTATTACTAATTGCTCCATTCCTGAAAGTGGAGTAATCCCACAGTATGCTTGGTTTTGCTTTCCACAGATTCAGTTACCTGCAGTCAACCATGGTCTGAAAATATTAAATGAAATGTTCCAGAAATTAACAATTCATAAGTTTTATATTGTGCACCATTCTGAGTAGTGTGATGGGACCTCCTGCTGATATACGCCCTCCCACCCTGGATGTTAATCATCCCTCCGTGTAGCACATCCACGCTATATGCACTCTCTGCCCATTAGTCACTGAGCAGCCTTCACAGGTACCAGATCCGCTGTCATGGTATCACCATGCTTATGTTCAAGTCACCCTTATTTTACTTAATAATGGTCCTGAAGTGTGAAAATAGTGATACTGGCAATTTGGATAAGCCAAAGAGAAGTCTTTAACCTTTCTCATAGGTGTGTATGTGTAGATCAAAAACCATATTATGTGTAGAGTTTGGTACTATCTGTAGTTTCAGGCATCCACTGAGACCATGGAGTGTATCCCACAAGGATAAGAGGAAGCTGCAATAACATAAAACATGGTTTGGATGTCGAACAATAGTGGATCTAAGGGAAGGTGATGAAGTAGAAGAAAGAATACCTGTTAGAAAGCTGTCTTATACTTCTAAAGGGTCTGAAGAAGAGCAAAGCAAAATTGGTTTGAGAAACACTTAGCCAGTGAAAACCAGAAAGTCAACAAGATTTGGTCATTATTTGTCTGAGGAGGTAGTATGACAAAGAGAGAATAAATCTTAGGTGAGTGCTCTACCAAGGTCTTACTGCCATGATTAGGTTGATAGTGCCGTAGTTAACTGAGTTTTTGTTGTTTCATTTCTCTATGAAAAGCAGTTTGAAGGACCTGTTAGGGTTGATAATGGAATCTGTCCAGTAGTGACTTGGCTCTATGCGTCTAATCCTAGTGAGATAAAAAGCAGAGCTGATGGGACATGCATTAATAGCTCATTTTATCAATAACGGTGCTACGTTAAGTTTATGGCAGGTATTGCAAATTGACATTTGAATGATTTTCTGAAAAATAATCCACTTTGACCTCTGGAGAAGAGGAAAAGCTGTTTACATAAACTTTTCCACATTTGTTTTTTTAGATGGTTTCTTAAGCCAAAGTGCCTTAGATATTTTGGAAATTCTATGAAACTTATTAAATAAAATGTTTGTGCTTATTTTAACAATCCCATAAATAAGCATCATAGATCATATTTTTTCCAGTTTATGGGCACACATACTGTGGCTCAAAGGGGATTTTAAGTATGCAGCCCAGAGAAATTCTCTTAGTAAGAAGTAGTAATTTTAGCTAGTTTCATCGATACATAACCCCAATCTTCCCTCTACCCCACCATACTGTGTCTTGGTTTTTTCTAAGGTAAATTATTTTTTTCTTATTATTGAAGCTGATTATTTTTATCACTTTCTAGGGCTATATAACATAACTGAAAATGTTACAGAAATCAATTTCTAAAACAAATTATAGTCCTATAACACATAGCATAGCTCTTAACATACAGTAGGTATTGCAATATTCAATTATTGGTTGTTGACTGACAATTTTGAGTGCATACAATCACACCAAGGTTCACTATTGAATTTTTATATTAATAGATGCTAAGATATATATAGTCAAGTTATTGTTATAAGTTCTGTTACAGAGAAATACTTTGTCTCTGATAGACTTGTTATTTATTTAACCAAGCAAAGAATTGTGCTCTGTCACCATAATAATTAGAGCCTTCCCGAAGGAACTCCAACTGAGAATAGAAACCTTCCCATGAGAATCTGAAGCAGAATTTCCTTCTGCAAATCTGTAGAACCTCGTGACCCTCATTCTTAGATTTGTTTCCCTTATTAAATGATGACAGTATTTAGCTATGCGTTTCCATACCAGTGGCAAAGGCAACTTTATTCAGCTGTAGAAAGTTTTGAAAATACATTCACACAAGTATATTTGATCAAAGAACAATGCTGACAATTCTCTTCCCCAAGGAAGAATGGTTTTTCCACGTTACCAATGCCTTGGTTGATTTTCTGCCGCATATGGACATATTTTTAAAAGCTGTTTCCACCACTAGTCTTGTTCCTAAGAGCTTGGATTTACTCCAAGTATTCCCTGGCCACCAGAGTTAAAATTGTAATAGTGACCATTAGAGGAATTAGAGTTAAGCAGAGTTTTCTACTGGATTCTAAGCCTGGACAGGCCAGCTGCCCCTCAGGGGCTTCTCTCGGGGGCTGGAGCCCACATCCTCACCTCCAGCCCGGTCAGGCACATTTCTTCACGGCGATCACAAATAGCAGCTGAACTTTAATACTTCAATCGAGTTTCACTGAATCTGAACAGAATTAATATATAGAAACAAAAGGTGCTCAAAGATGTTCAGGACAACCATAGATGACAATAACCCTCAGGATGCTCAGTGGTAATAAAAATGAATAAACGATTCTGAAAAGTATTTGTGAAAATTCATTAATGCAATCAGAATGGATTAATGATAATGAAAAGTTTCCAACTCTATAATAGTGATATACTAAGTACCTTATTAACAGAATGAAGCAATGGAGAAGGAAAGAAATTTGGGCTTCAAGATATATTTTGGAGTAAGTTAACTATTTTTTTTTATTGTTTTTCAATTACAGTTGTCCCCATTTTTCCCTTATTGCTCTCTCCTGCCCCGCCCTTCCCCCACCTCCCACATTCAGTCCTCTAGCCCCACTATTGTCTTTGTCCGTGGGTCCTTTATACATGTTCCTTGACTTTACCCTTCCCCTTGTTTCCCCCATTAACCCCCTACCCCTTTCCCTCTGGTTACTGGAGTAAGTTAACTATTAATATAGCTATTAAACTTATTAAAAATATATTACCTAGAATCTCAGTGATATTACCCAGTTTTAGAAAAGGAAAAACGAAAGCGTTTGGTATGAATATGAACTAGTCTCTATGGAGACATGAACTAAGTTTCATTTTTTAAGATATATTTATTTTTAAATTTTCTGATATAACAATTTCATTTACAGTGCCACCCTTAGTTATGACCTCTAATGTTCTTTCCCTGAAGGACAGGTTCTGGTAAAAGCGTTTTCTCCTGAGGGCAGGCCTTGGTAAGAACAGAGTTCTCCGGGTACTGTCAAAACCACTCCTATTCCCCTCCCCTTGCCTGAAGCACACGGGGATTTTTCTCTGATATTCACTGCAAGTGTCTGTTAGAATTCCTGGAAGTAAAAGTCTCAAAAATTAGGGGCCTCTGTTGTCTGAGTCTCCTTGGAGATTTAAACTCTCAGAGTCCTCCACCGAGAACTTCCAGCAATTTGTCAATTACAGCTCGGGTTTTCCTCCCCCATCGCTGGTTTCCGCAGAGGTTTCTGTTCTAAATTGTCATTCTCCATACTTGCCCGACCGCCTCTCCGATCTTAGTGCAGTGGTTTGCCCTGTAACCTCGCTTTTCTGAAAGATCTAAGGGGCGTTGATTTTCCAGTTTGCAGCTTGTTTGGGAAGGAGTGGTGACTTCTAAGCTCCTTATATACCAAACTCCTGTGTTTCATTTCTAAGAGAAAAAAAAAACTGGTAACAAATCGATACATCAAGCTGGTTGAAATAAACAGAGAAATGATTATTATAATTATGTTACAGGTGGGAAACAGACTTAAAGGGATTAATTATACAGCAATTGGCAAATTCAAATAATCTATAGCATTAACATTACACTTTAGACTTCCTTAGAAAAGTGAAAGTACACTTACGGAATTTCCAGCTTTTGAAAAACTGGAATACACATATTTCAGATGGTTGTCATAAGTCATTCATCAAAAACTTAAGTGCATTCAGGTATTAGGTAGGTAACATAAACATGTGAAATGGTATGAAATGGACAGAGATAAAACAAAAGGGAGTTCTGCACATGATGATTAGTGAAGAGTTACTGCTCACCCCATTTAAAGGTATTCATACAAAGAACAAAAGACAAGCTAAAATACTCTCGCTGGACTTTTGACACAAATCATTTTTTTAAGGACTTCATGTAAAGGATTAAATTATAAGATTTTGGATGAGTTTTAAAAAAGTTTTAACATGATATAAGACAATTTAATTGTATTTTCATTCTGAATGCACTCAAACATAAAAACTCAAGATTTATGCCCTGAATCTACTCTGGTTGAAATCCAAGACTGAAATATCTCACAGTGAAAACCAAAAAGAAAATGAATACATTACCAAAAATAAAGTTGAAAACAAATTATAAGACAGGCTAAAAATAAAACATGGGAACGAAACAAATATACTGAAAAATGTCTGATTATGAAGTTGTGGCACTTTTTAAAAATTTTGTTAGGTAAAAATATAATATGAACTTTTGCAAACCCTACAACGTTTAAACCTCACAATAATGGTATAAATAATATAGTTCTTTCTCCAAGTTCTCAAATTACATGTTATTAAAAGTTTTTACAGTCCAAGAAACTTTTATTAAATTTATCCTCATAATACAAATAGTCACCATCGCCTCTTGCATTTCAAACCTTTCTTATAAAATAATTTCTTTTTCTTGAAATTATATTCTTTGCAAGTTTATTTAGTGAAAATATATTTAAAGTAAAGCCCATGTTTATTTTGCCAGAATTTTTTTATTTATCTCTCATTCTCAAGAGATAATTTCTTTTGATATATATTGTGTAGTGTGTATTTAATCTTTACCCTCTGAAATGATTACATAATTTTATTCTTCTTTCTATTGTTGCTATAGTTACAAGTATTATCTATTTTCTTTCTAGTTTTTTTCCCCTCTGGGATCTTTATCTCTGTATTTGATATTCTTTAGTTTCACAATAATGTGTTTATGTATGGTTTTTAACTTATTTTGTTGGGTAATTTTGTGTTTTTCTCCAATTATATAAAGTCCTCGGCTAATATCTATTTAATTACAGCCTGTCAACATTTTATTTTATTCTTCTGGAGCTCAACTTGTTATATGTTAACATTTTCTTTAGATACACTATGGTATTTGACCTCTGTTTCATATAGTTAGTCTCTTCATCTTTTCAGAACCTACAGCATTTGTGTGTTTCTTCCAGATGTATATCCTGGTTCACTAACTTTCTTTTCAGCTGTGTTTTAACTAGTCAATTGAAATACATGTAATATTAAAATTGGATACCTATGAAGTTTTAGTGAAGACACCACTTCTTGTGTTTAGGGAGAATAACAAGAGCAGTTACCGTGTCTAAGCCTGAAGGCATAAGAGAAGGGGACAGTCATATGAAGCTGAGGAGAAGCTGCTTGGACGGCATAGCCTAACAAGATTCCTGATTTTTTAAAAGAAATATAGCCAACCCAGAGGGACCCTTCTAATTTTCTGTAGCGGGCCCCATTGGAGTAACTCATCCGGAAACCAAAGAGCAAGGAAGCAAACCATTATAGTTCATCCTAAGAGACACAGAACAAAACAGGAGACACTGGAGGGGCAAAGAGAAAACATCTGGTACAATGAGACATTGCTATGATTGTCTTAGTCTATATAACTTTAGGCTTAAAACTCTATGTAGGATTACCATTTAAATTGTTCCTTTCAAAGGAACAAAAGGAGGAAGAGGAAAGTATTGATGTTGCATGATATGTCAGCGTGAAGTTCTTCAGAAATATTTTTAGTTTTTCAACACAGAGATCAGATGTAGTTCTAAGTGTTTCACTCACCATTGAAACCAAGAGGTTCATCAAAAGGCTGGAAATAAAATAGATATTAGAGTTATTCACTGTCATTCAATTTTGGAATTAATGTGGCAAACTTTTCTTTTCCTAAAAAATAAAAATCTAATACTCATCTGTTTCATCTTTATTTTTATTCATCCTTTCAGCTAACCACCATTATCCTGGTTGTATTCATCAAATACATTGCTATCAAAACCATTGTGCAACTGAATTTAAAGCTAAGGAAAATCATTTAAATACTTTTTCATGTAAGATAACCTAGAATAATGTCAGATAAAAACTAAGGATAATTAATTTTATTTTCTGATTTATATTCCAGTGTGTGGCAATACATCAGCTTGGAAGTGTAATCCTTAAACAGTCTCAGTGCAGCCCCATAAAGCCTAAAATCTGGACTCATGAAATTAATCGCTCTTCCCTTCATCATTTTAAACTCTGATTCAAATAAACAATTTAAATCTATCTGTAAAAAGATAATTATGCCAATTAGATTCAGTTGATAGAGTTCTTAAAAAATTAGAGCACAGAAAATTAGTCTTTATATGTTGTGATTCAAATCTTTGTAATGCACAACTATAGTAAATTTTTCATGCAAAGTGACCTTCAGAATAACTTAGTTTAATGTGAAAGATCCTTGTGGATATTAAAAAAACATTTTGAGTTTAGCATTAAGTGTGCATCCTATATGTGTTTTTATAAATTTTAGAGTTTATATTAAGTTAACTTGAGTAATTTAAATTCATACTTGTAAAAATAGTTAACTGAAAGTCTGAAGTTTTTAATAGGAAGCTATCTTTTTAATTCTTCATCCAGCTCGGTGGGAGTGTCCATGAGTCTAAGAAAATTCCAGAATACATTGTTTCAAAGACGTATGTCAAACACATCTTATTATTCACATCTATCCTTTCTTTGCCTGTTTCATATTCAGCCTCTTGTCTTTCCAACATTGTGTTTACTTTTTAAAAACACTTCTGCTTATGGTGTTCTATACATCATTTCAAACCCAATTTTTGCCTTCTTTCTCATAGTTTGTCTCTATTCAAAGTTTTTTTTTGTTTGTTTTTTGTTTTGTTTTGTTTTTGCTGTTTAAACTGAATTCCTCATTTATCTAATAGGTATTTAAAGGTGGGTCTTTGTGGAATTTTCTGTTTATTGTTTGATCTTATTAATTTATATTACTTTAATTCCAGGACATTTTTTTTCTGTTAATGTCTTGAAATTTCATATTTCATGAAGTCAGTATATTTCATGACTATTATATCATTCTATCGAAATTACTTGTATTATTGCTGTTTAATATTATGATGTCATTTGAACTGATACAATTTTTGTATCATTTTAATTTAAAACTCTTATTTTTTAGCTAAAAGCTACTCTTTAAAACTAAATGATCATTGTATGTATACATAAATAGTTAATATAAATGCATCAAATGAATTATAGACAGATTAATTTTAAATATTTATAAATTTATAACAGCTTTTATTCATGAATAAGTGTTGCAACTCACCGCCATAAACACAGGATGTACTCCAACCAAAAATTTGGTTTGGATGTTCAGATTGCTAACACATGCCAAGTACTCAAGGTTCTGAAAAGTTTATTCCATAACAAGGTTTCCTGGAAAACGCAGTGCAGGTTCCCCAGCAGATACGAAACGGCCTCGGAGAGCGAGGACAGGAACCTGTCTTGGTTTTTACTGTGACGCGATGGCGGGGCAGAGTGAGCAAATCAGTGCACGTGGCCACAGCGTGGGGTGTTTAAACTTCCTGCTAACATCAAATGTGGGAGCAGCTGGCTTTCTTATCAGCCTCCCCAGAGAGGACTTGGAAGGGGACGAGTTGTGGTGTGATGTGAAAGCTGTTAGCCATCAGTCATTAAAAATGAAGTCAGAGACTTATTACAATAATATGTAAGCATTTTTATTTTAAATAATTAGGTGCATTGGTAAAACTTAAGGACATAATAATTTTGAGAAATCTTAAATATATATCATATATTTTCCAATAATAATTCCTTTATTAATCCAAATTGTCCACCATTCTCTTTCACATGTTGCAATCCTTATCACAGTTCAAGACATTTCTCACGGTCGGAGGGTTTATAATTTAAAACATTCTGAAGTACATGCAAATATTTTATATTAGTTTAAATAGTTTAATTCATATTTGATTATTTTAAATTACTTTAAATATATTTTCTATCTTTTTGAAACCACTATCCTTTTAATGAACCTCATTCACAAATTTTCCATTGGTACCAAAGTAAAATAGTTACAAATCCACAAAGAGTATTCTATAACTCGTAAGACTTTATTGTAATTAAAAAATGTTATATGACTTGCCTTTCTAATATTGACTCTTATCTTCTGACCTGAAAAAACCCTTACTGTATTAGCAGAAGTTTATCCTAAAACCTCAGCATTTCCACCATCATGAGAGAACAGAGGTTGAAAGTTCTGAACCTACTCATGACTTTACTGTTTCTACTTTTAGAATAGGACTGACCTTTCTCAGGCTCAAGTTTTGAAGAAAACATTCACATAACTTTTGGAGACTTTAAAAATTAGGAACTTTCACCCTTGAGATTGATATGATTGATATCCACACATTTCTTATTTTATAGGCATGGGGAATGGCTTTAATGAAAATAGATGTTATTTTGACAGTTTGCTCATAAAACCTCTAAAAAATTTCTGTTTCTATTAACAAATATCTATTATGGGAATATGAGACTGGTTCATCAAATCCTGGCTCACTAGAAATAATCATTTCCATTGTATATTCATTTTATGTATGTTTTTCCTATTTTCATAATATTGTTAGAAGTTAAAAATGTATATGAAAGAATAGTGATTTAAAATAATCAAATATAAATTAAACTACTTAAAGTAATATAAAATATTTGCATGTGCTTTAGAGTGTTTTAAATTATAAACCTTCCAACTGTGAGAAATGTCTCGAAATGTGCTAAAGATATAAAAAAGAATGGTGGACATGTAAAAGAGAGAAGTGGACAATTTGGATTAAAAGAATTTTGTGAAGCTGGAATATGCATTTCTTCTTTAAAAAAGAGAAAGAATATTTCTGCTGTTGAAATTTTAGTATTCATTAAACTCATCTCAAAATTTGCTTTGTCTTTTATATTTACCCTGGTCCATCTGATATATTCCCTCTTTCCTCTGCTTAAAGATTTCAACAACAACCAAAAAGAAAGCTCATAGATACAGAGAACAGATTGGTGGTAGCCAGAGGTGTAGGTAGGGATTCAGTGAAGTGGGCTATGGGGTTCAAAGATACGAACTTTCAGGTATAAAATGAGTCAGCGATGGGAATGTAATGCCTAGGGAGGTAACTTCAATTGTTAATACTATATTCTATTTTTAAAAATCATTAACAGTAGATTATAAAAGTACTCATCACAAGAGAAAAAGTTTTATAACTATGTATGAGGACAAATGTTACCTAGACTTACTATAGTGATCATTTCTCAATACATACAAATATCACATCATTATTTTGTACAACTGATACTAACATCATGTCACATGTCAGTTATACCTCACAAAAAGATTTACATGTTTATCCTTCAATTGTAGCAACATTTAGTCACATTCTGCCTTGATTACTACTTTGAGTTACTTTACTGAAGATTTTGCTTCAAAAACTTAGTCTTGGATTAATATGATTCTAAGAAATATATACTAAAATGAAATTACAATCTTTACAAGATGAAAAGATGGATGAGAAAGTAATTTGGGGGAAAATATATAAATAGATCTCTGGGACTGAGCAGTGTTTGAGGATATTTGTGTCCCAGAATATGCTGATCAGAAAACACACATGAGAGAAGACTCAATAATTAAGGTGATCGATCCATCCTGTGAAATTCTGTCTTGTGCCATCCTGTGTGGACTCATGGAGGGCCCGTGGCACCAGGGATTAAGGCATATATGGCCTCTGAATATAGACTATCCCTCACCAAGGCAGATCTTCCAGCTACCACTCTTAAGGACTCAATCAACAATAGTAAAAACAAATTCTAAGTTTTTGATCTGGCATAATTTCCTGGCAGTGTCAGAGATGGTGGCAAGTTGTAACCACTATCCCTTTGCATTCTAGAGAGTTAATGATTTGTCTTCAGAGAAATAGATTAATGTACAGATTTGCTTTTCCTCTCTGAAACATTTCTGTCAGCACCCCAATTCATACTTATCTATCCATTTGGCAAGCCACAAATCATCAGGGAATGCATGTCATGGCAAAGGAATGGTAGAATAACTGGTTGGAGACTCACTTATGACATCATCTGGGATACACAAGCTACACATTTGGGATGCTCTCTTGCAGGATGTAGTAAATGCCTCAAAGCTGGGTCCATCTACTCTAGAGTCGTCTGCCCAATGACAAAGGAACAGAAAAGAAAATGGTCCCTCTCATGTACAGTCAATAAACCATTTTCCCATATCTGTAAACTTAATCAGTTGGTTGGGAGGTGTTAATTCTTAAGAGAAAAATGTTTCCACTAAGACACGGTAATGGTCCTATTAAACTAGAAGCTGAAACAGCCCCCAACTATCTGGGCTTCCTATGCAAATTCAGGCTGGCAAAGAAGGAGATCATTGTATTGATGTAAGCGATTATAAGCGATTTTCCCTCAGGGGAAACAGCCACTGTTACTCAGTGAGGGTAAGGAAAGTATATTTGAAAACCAGAAGTTACTGCTGATGTACTGCTTTATATTCCTTTTATGAGAATGATAGTACATTGGAAATTTTAAAATGCCAACTTGATAAGAGACATGACCACAAAGAAGCCAATCTATGTAAATAGGCAGGTTTCTGTTGCCTCATCTAGCTGAGATACTGATAGAAGGTGATACTCAATCACAAACACTAAGTATAACTAATTTATTTTTACTCATTACAACCTCAATTGACCCCCAAAATGATAATTTATTGTCAATCATTTAAATTCAGTCCTTTGCACATATTGTAGTGGTGATGAAATATTTTACCACCAGAATATGACACATGTAATTATTTATAGATCCATCTAATTATTTGTGAGTTATTTTAGCTTCAACTCTTTATTCATTTGAAATTTGATATAGAGTTGAAGATATATATATATAGCTTTAATAATTAGTTAATAACCCTACCAGCTGCTACTCAATTGTTTTAAATTTATTTTAATTACTATATACAATGAATGATTCCTCAAATAGTTTGAAACATAGCTTTAATATTTATCAACTTATTTTGTATATGGTAAAACAAATGCATATTAGTTCAACTGCTGGTGACAGCATTTCTTTTTGCATGGAATTCTTTTTGAGGAGGAATTCTGAGGATTGCATAGGAGCAGAAGATCATTCACTGAAAGCACAGGGCAGGACCTGCATGTTCTAAAGCAGCGATTTTCAACTGCACACTGGTGTGCCACAATAATACTTAAAATATGAAATTCCTGACTACATAGTGGGAAGCAATGATCTCTTTCCCCTCAGATTGTCAAATAAAATAATCACAGTAACCAAAACAAGAATAGCCATCAGGTATGAATGCCATGTCTTGAACCATAAATATATAGGTCATATAATAAAGTTGTGTCTTATTGGTCACATCATTTAATAAGATTGCATCTGATTGGTTAATTCTTGGTACCAGGAATCCTTATATACAAGTATAGAACAACAAGGATAAGTAGTTACTATTGTTATTTTTTTTGTAAATCAATAAAAATTATACCTATTTTTGTCAGATTGGCAAAAAATATTTATTTTTGGTGTGCCCCAGAATGTTAGTAGTTAAACGTGTGATGCAATAAAAAAGGTTGAAAATAGCTGCCATAAAGAAATAAGCTGAAGAAGAGGAAGAAGGAGGATAAGGAGGAGGAGGAGAAGGAGAAAGCTAAAGGGGAGGAAAAAGAAGAAGAAGAATTCCTAAAGAGAGCAATAAAAAGAATGGGAGAGAAAATATCAAGTAATAGAACAAGTGCCACATGAAATATTAGGATAGTTTACCTGGTGGCTGAGGGACTTTTAAGAATGGAGATTTCTTCCTTTTTATATTCAGCAAATATTTATTGAATGCTTATGTCAAAGCTAAAGTCAAAGGAATGACTAAAAATTTTTTGACACCAATATTTAGACAAAACACTAAACAAGTCAATGATAGAATGTGTTAGATATGCAAAGTGGGGTGGAGTGGATAGTTAAGAAAGGTATTCTGAAATATTCTCATTGCTGCCACATAAAATATTGTCATCCTCAAACTTGCATATTCTGCTGCAAATTCTAACATTTTAACCAACAAGGATGAGTTGCCTTGATAGGCCAATATGGAGGATGCGAAAGAGAAGCAGGGACTAGGAGTATGAGTCTTAAGATACATAAGCCCCTGGAAATGAAAGAACAGTGATAGACTCATGACTAGACAGTTTTAAAAAAACAATGAACTCATTTGGCATGTAACATTATATATTCTATCTCATTTATCTTTTATCTATTCTTATACCACTATCACACTTTTTTCATTTAAGTAGCATTTGATTGATTGGCAATAGGTCCCTAATCATTTGACTTCTTTTGAAACATTTTCTTTATTTCCCATAATATCTTCAAATAAATTGTCGTATTTTAAAAACCTTCTTTGATTTCATTGTAATGTGCATCATAAGTGTGCACTGAAAAGCTAAGAGTGGAGGTTGTACTTTATGTAGTTATTCACGGGTAATATAAAATGGTAAAGAAAATTTGAATTCTGTTGTTGGGGATTGGTGTTGTTTAACTAAATTGAAATTTTTGTGTATCAGAATCATGCTAAGAAAGGACAGACTGCCTCTGTGTGTGTGTGTGTGTGTGTCTGTGTTCAAGCAGATTTAGCACACTTTATATTTGTGTAATCCCTTACAGTAAACACATCAATTACTTAACCTGAGATTTTTAAAAAGTGTCTCACAAGAAAGTTGAATATGTTTATCCTAGACAGTGTGTAATGTACTTTTATTTTCTGAATGGCATAGTTTACTTTCAGATTTCCCAACTGGCAATTTCTGATATATGTGAGGGGCAATGTTTTTGTCAATGTACTGAACACTCTTAAGATAATTTTTTATTGTGTTTCTTATGTTTTTGATGAATACAATTATAATATCTGGAAATAACATTTTTCTTGTACAATACAAATAATTCATTAATTATATAATTCTTAAAAATTTATAAATGTATAATTTTACCTATCTTAATGCATTAAGCAATATTTCCAGAACTATCTTTTGATGGTTCTAAATTAAATGTAAAATCTACCATTTTATAATTGATTAAGTTATTGGATATTAGTTTCTCATTCTTGTAAGAAAAACTTATTGTATTATTTATAAAATAATACTATAAGCTTAGAGAATAAACTGTATCAAATGTAGATACTTTTATCCTTGACTCATCGATATAATTGTATTTGTAGATTTCCTAATATCACTTCCTGGGAAAACTGCCTCACCACTCAGGAGAAAGAGTTCCAAGTTGACTCAGAATGCTTCTTTATTTTTCATAGATCCTGTTCCAAATCTATCAGGTGTTTCAACATGTAACTGATATGCTTTCCCAATTTAAAACCCTGATTCAGGGATTTCTTCGTGCATTCTTTTGGTTTTCAGAGTGGAGAAATAGAAGAAAGAAAAGTCCATATCTTAAGTTGATTTTTCAAACAGAATCTGAACTCCGGTACTTTTATCATAAAATAATCACATCACCTGAGATGAGAAAAGAATGTTATAAAATAAAATTTGAAAATGATCAATATAATTATCACTAGAATTTGTTGAAATTTATCAAAATGGTTAAAATCTAGAAAAATTAGAATCTAGGTATTTTTGGCAAAATATTTTTTCTCAATGCCTCCAAGTCACAATCATGGATATGTCTACACTGTTTCTATCAATACATTTTTCATTCCATTTTTTACCAGCAACTAAAATACTTTTATAATCATTATAGGAAGAAGAAGTGTAAAATATTCCTTTAGATATTTTTTAGATTTTTACATATTATGTCATGTCTTTCTTCAACTGTTTCATATCACAGGAAAATGAAACTGTTCAGTGACTATCAGAAAGAATAAATGCTTGTGTGGCTGTGTGTTTTCTAAGAACAATTATATTTTAAGAATAATAAACACTATTAAACATTTTTGTTTGCTGTACACTTCCTTGCATTCCTCATCTACAGGTTACTCTGAGTTTATTATATGAAACTTTGGCTTCTTATAAGAAATTCCCTAATGGTAACTTCATTGTCCTAATAAGAATGACATTTTAAATACAAAGTTAAATTAATATAGATTTGGTTATAAGGAGAACTTAATAATTTTTGCCATCTGTTTGTTTAATCATCCTTAGCTTCCTAGGCATTGAGCTAATAATTATTTTTCATATCTTCTTGCATTTACACATATTTTGAAGGGACTTTGAAAACAATAAGTACATAATTCACAGGGTCACATGACATTCTTAAAATGTAATGTTTTAAATGTCATTAAAATTCTATTTAAATTGAGTTGCTGGCATTCATAAAGTGACTTAATAAACATAATATGTTTAACAGCTGGCTTGATACTTAGTAAATGCTCAGTGAATGTAGCAATTATAAATACTTAAAAATGAAAAATAATATTCGGTTGTCCCTGAATATGTGATTGTTTATAATCAGCTACAGTTTTCAGTTGTGTTATTGCTCTAGTAAAATTTGAAGCTATTTAAAATGTAAAATATCTTATTAGAAGACATAGACTCAATAGATATTAGAAGTCACATTAGAAAGTTAATGAGATAAATCATGTTGTCCTTAATCATATTGATAAACTTTTTGGTATTGTTGATTATTTTTTTTCCTTCTTTGGTTTTACAATTGTTTATCCCACTCAGGTAATAGTATCGATCCATTCATTCATCCAAAATTTATTCAGTGATCCCGATACAACAATGTTCAGTCTGAATGAAAGGAGACTGTATCTGAGCTTGCTTTTTCTTAATTATGAGTGTCCGCCAATATAACCTGATTTTCTTTTACTTTTATCTATGCCTCCCTCTTCATTATTTCTCTTTCTCACCTTTTTCCCTCTAAATTTTCCTTCAGGATATAATCTATAAACTTTGAGTTTGCCCATAGTACCTGAACTATAAATTGAGATCATATACTTGATAAATCAAATGATGTAGAAATTTTTCTGATTAAAAGTCTTAACAGATAAATAACTTATTACAATCCAGGGCAAATCCTTCTCCTTCTTTTTCTCTTCCTCCACCTGCATGTGGGTCATGCAAATTTACCATTTTTTGTATTCATTCTATCCATCTTTTATGTTGCTCATAAAAAAAAAAATGACAAAAAAAAAACTGATAGACACAGATAGCAGTATGGTGATTACCAGAGGAAAATGGAGGGGGTCATGTAGTGAAGGGTAAAAGGGGTATAAATGGTGATAGAAGAGACTCGACTTGGGGTGGTGAGCACAAAATACAGTACACAGCTGATGTATTACAGAATTGTACACCTGAAATCTATATTATTTTATTAACCAATCAATTTTTAAAAAGGCCAAAGACACTTACATTTATACCCAATATCGTTCACACACTGTAAGGTTTTTATCACTCAGATAAAAGCAATCTACTTGATGCACACCTGGTTTCCAGTATAATATAATTGCTTTTGTGATAAGTCACCGACACATAATGCCACATAGAGCACTGCTGGGTTTCTTCACATAAGTAAATTAAATTATTTGCAGATAAACTTGTTTTATAACATGTATGTGGAAAGAGATACAGCTCATTTAAGGATGTGTCTAATATCAAATTCCATTGAAAATGTGCCTGGGATCAGTAGAAATCTTAAATTGATTATCTTATATCCCTGATTTATTATATATATATATTTGTAAACCATAGTTTTGTTCATGACTACTGATATTTTAAATGTTCACCACACTAAATGGCATGCCTTTATTTTAATGATTTCCTTTTATTTTCAGTTCCCATGTACTAATTAAAACTTGTAGTAAAGGAAGTTCAACTAAGCTGTACTTTTTGTTTGGATTGAATGATTATTTTATTATTTTTAATATATGTCACATCACTTGGAGACCATGAACCTTCATTCCTGAAAAGTAGCTGGTTGGTTTTAATTTCACATACATGCACCATATTCAAAAGATCAGATTTTATCACCTTACTTTAGAACAAGTTTATTTTTAAAATTTCAGATTTATTACCATATGTCCATTAACTGTTTACATAGATTTTTCTTTCTTTTTTAAAAACATTTATTAGCTTTTAAAATTACAGGTGGCATACAACATTATATTAGTTTTTAGGTGTTCAGCATAGTGATTCAACATTCATATATATACCTTACAAAGTGATCAGCATAGTAAGTCTACTAACATATGTCACCATACAAAGTTATTATAACATTATTTACTATAGCCACTATGTCATACATACATCTCTGTGATTTATTTTGTGACTGAAAATTTGTAGCACTTAATCCTCTCCACCTTTTTTTGCCTGCCCTCCACCCTCTCACCTCTCTGGCAACCAGCAATTTATTCTATTTATCTATGAGCTCATTTGGGTTTTGTTTTGTTTATTTGTTGTTGTTTTTTTACATTCCACACATAAGTCAAATAATATGGTGTTTTTCTTTATCTGTATAACTTATTTCACTCAAAATATCCTCTAAGTCCATCCATGTTGTCACGAATGGCAAGATTTTATTTTAGTGCCTAATAATCCAGTATATATATACATAAGAATATATATGTGTGATCTGTCTAGAAAGTATCTAGCCATATAAAGTGAAAAATAGAGACATTTATTGAAGAAGATACAAGAAACATCATACATAGGACAAGGACTCCTCAGTACCCTCCAAAGTAGGCACCTTGGCCCTCGCATCATTCCTCCAATCACCATCAGCTGCCCCGTTCTATTTTCCTGAATCTCACTGTTGTTCTGAAATCTCTTCCTTTTCAAAGGTGATTTTGGTTTTGGGAAAAACCAGCAGTCTCGAGGCACCAAATGTGGGTTTTGGGCTGGGGGGCTGAGTCACCTGGGTGATTTTCTGTTTCACCAAAAAGCTCTGCATGAGATATGCATGAACAGGTGTATTGTCATGATGAACACAATGTCTCTTAGACAAAGAGAAGGAATGAAATCAAATAATGGCTCTGCTAAAAGTTTAACCTGATTACCATAATCTTTCATTTTAGAAATTGAGGTTTTGGTGAAAAATAATTATGCTTACTATATTCATCACTTTGTATTATCTTAGTCTAATGTAATACTATGTGAAAACATAAGTTATTTTGCAGTTCATGGGAAAGAGACCTTTTTCAAATTAAAAAAAATGAAACCATTAAAAAGTGCTTATTCCTAATTATTCAATAATTAAGAACCTGGCATTGCTAAGACAAAAATGTATAGAATTTTCTTTACTCTTGATATGTAAACACTAATACCTGTAATTCAAATTTAAATAGACATGTATTTTATGTGTTTATTTAATCTTATCAACGCAAGCTGATAGTAAATGATTGCCTATAGTTCACAAAAAGGTGGTTACTGCTTATAGGAACTACATGGTTTTGTATTTTCAGGATAAAATCACTTAATATAAGTTTTAAAAGTTTTTAGATATGTAAAAATGCATGAATTACATGTAACAATAAAATAAATTAGGTACTAATGAGTATTGGAAGCAATCAAATAGTCTAAGGTACTAAAATGGAACTATAATGACAAAGATGTATCAAGAATATTGATGAGGGAAAAGCACAATTAGAAATTAGATAAGAAAACCAAACTGTCATAGGGCTAATCAAGTAGAAATATCAGATAAAAAAAGTTCAATAGGGTGTAATCACCATGAAAGAGCATAGAATATGTGTTACATTTGTGCACTCTAAATTTAAAGATACTAGGACAAAGTTTAGAAGCATTGAATATGTATGCAAAATGTAGCCCAGATTGAGAGAATTCAATCAGCCACGTTCTAAAACATTTGTTCTATTTTAAGAATTGTTTATGAGAGATATGTGAGAAGTAAAATGTATGGAGGGCATATATGAGAATAACAATTTAGAAAAGTATTTATATAAATAGATATCAAGATTAAACCATGTCCTGAAAACCTTTACTGTGTCAAAAACAAAGTCAGGCTACTAACATAGTTTAAAATCTTCCATCATGACATAAATTTCTCAATATGTATCTAGTTACAATGATAAAACCAGAAAACATGGGTTAACCAAAATTAATGTATGTTCAGCATGTCATAAAGCAAACTGTTAATGCATGTGGATAATCTCACCTTTTCCAAAATCTCCTTTGGAACAACAAAGGAATTAATGAGTGTTATTTATCACTTATACTATCTTCTGCAGGAAACATTTCTTTTTAAAGAATATTCATACTGGGGAATATTTTGCAAAATATTTTAAATCTAGTAGCTGAATGTTTAATTGTCCTCTAGAATGGTCCAACATTTATATTATAAAGAATTTATGATGATTGTGATATACCATTTTTTTCAATTTCTATTCAATAAAAAATGATTTCAATAGTTTGGTATACAATGGTATAAGTGGTTTATTATGGTAACACAAGCAAGAAAGTTCAACAGGAAAAAAACATAAGATCTAATGATTGAATAATTGTCAGGCAATATTTCTCCAGCAGTAGTTATTAAAGCCAAATAATATTTTGGTTTATGTGTAATGCAACTGTAGTATGTAGCCTACCAGACGTAAAAGGACCATCCTAAAATAGTAAAATGTATAAAATATAGTTGGAGAAAAAATATGTATTTACACACCGACAGGACTGGAAACTCTGGCACAAGATCTAAAAATGTGTCAATACAATGACAGAGACAGGTGTGTGTGTGTGTGTGTGTGTGTGTGTGTGTGTGTGTGTGTGTGTTAGAGCACTGTTACAAAAAAGCTTCCTAGAACTGATCCTTGATCTGAGAGAGTGAAAATTGCAATTTTCATCTGAGAGAGTGAAAATTGCAATTTTTCTCCTGAAAAAATGAGGAACAAAAGTAAAGACATCAGGCTATGAAGCAGCTTGGAATGTCTGAGCACAAGCTATTTTGCTTCATTGTAAAGGAAGAAAACAGAAGAAGCCATTCAAAATGGGGCTGGAAAGACTGACAAGCCACGACTCATTTCAGTGTGTGGTGTATGCCATTGAAGAGTTTGGAATTTAGAACGATTTGGAGAGGTATTAATCAATTTTAAACATGGAAATTATATGCTTGTGTTTATTTTTTAGCTTCACAACTCCAGCGTGGGTGTGGAAAATGAAGTTGCACTTCCTCTCCTAATTACCTCACAGATTTAGAATTACCTAACTTTCTTCACTAACACAACTACACCAAATAAAATGTACTAAAAAATAATGGTTTACACATGTTGCTAACTGAAAGAAATAATTTCAAAAGAGAAAAAGGAAGAGATCCCAGTGATAAGCAAGTGCTTATACCACCTTAAGACCTGAATGTGTTTGTCAGACGAGTGGGGCCCTGAGTTGCTGCCTAGACAATATCAAGGCACAGAGGACAGGACATAACGATTAGACTTTCAATTCCGTGTACAATGGAGGAGTTCGAATCTAACTAACCCAACCCTCCATTTAATAAGAATTAGCAAGCAGAGCTGGGGATGGAAACTATATGATGGTCCGGGAAAGTGAAAACACAGTTAGGAAATTGAGGGGCAGTGACCCTTAATGCAAGAGAAATCCACAGTGTGGGCTCCGCGTTTACCCAGGTTTGTCCTTGAGGTCACTTTCCAGTTTGTGGCGATATAGTGGCATAGGGCCCAAACTGAATGTGGTCTTACTGTCTAGGAACACACCAGGTTGAAAATCACAGTTACCAGGAGACTTAGAGATTGGAGAGCAAAATCCTGAAGCAAAAGACCAAACGCTTGACATTTGGGGAAAATACTCAGTACTTGTATGTAACCTGTGCCTGAAAATGGAAGAGGAAAGGCACTGCTGTGTGCCACAAAGTGATTGAATGTAGCCCTTAATGCAAGCCAGCCACGCCGTCCTCCACCGGCAGCTCATCACACGTTTTCATTTCCTGAAGACCTTTTCTGGACCTTGTGGAAGATTGTCCAGAGGTCATTTTTTAAGAGCATTCTACCAGGAGAAATATCCTCAGGCTGAAGGAGAGTACCATCGGTAGATGTCAAGTGATGAAAGTGGGATAAGGAATTTTGGAAAGTATTTACAATAGTCATAGCTACTGATCCAAAAATTATAATTTCTTTTCTGAAACAGAGAAGAAAAAGCAGGATTACAGAAAGTGAGAAAGCTATAAAGTGTGCCAGTTTCTAGGATAAAGATTATCGAGTGACATTGATCACAGGAAAGTATCACACATTACGAACCTATGAGGTGCAGATTTTTAAATTTATGGAAAGCGAAATGAACTGAGGAGCATAGCTAGTGACCTCATCTGCATGTCATGAGGAGTTTCCTCTTTGCTCTTCCTGCTGGAAAAGCGGCTTGCAGTTGCAGCTCACAGACCTGCAGCGGGATCTTGTTCAGACCTTCCAACCTCCCTTTTATTAACTAAGCTACCAAGAACACAGGAAACGTACACTGCTTTCTCTTCTACTCTTTTAAAAGTCAGATGTAGGCTGCCTAGCTATCCTGAAACAAGTAATTGGATGTTTCAGTTATAATTACCCAGCACTGCAGTTTTAAAGTTTACTATTTAACAATCATAACTTTATTAGTTAAAGTCTTCACTGTCATTAGCAGACTGTAATTTCATTCCTTAAAAAGGCGATTTACCCTTATGAATAGCTCTGAGAGAACAATTCAATTTTTCCTTTTTAAAAAGGCCCAGGATTTTCCTATACTAAGAAATATCAAACTTTGTCTCAAATATAAATGATCACATAGAGAGCTGCCCTCTGACTAATTAAAATTCACTCATACTACAACTAAGTATACTCATTGTTTTACTTGGATTTTGCATTTCAGTTATCATAGTGAAGCTATGCAAATAGCATGTAGAAACTTTAGGGCCTTTTAAACTAACTGGGGCTACAAGATGATTGATTTGGTTTTGTGGAAATAAGTGCACTTTGCCTAACATGATTTACTTCAGTCCAAAATTTCCTATCACCCAACTCCCTTTTAATCTAACTTTTGGGTCTAATTGTCAGCAAAATACATATTGCAAATTTGGTCTTATCATCTAGCTGCTTTAAATTACATTTGGATCAATATGAAAAAAAATCACAAAAAAGAAAGATAAAGAGTTGGCCCTATGATGACAATAAATATGGTTTCAGTATGTTGATATATATTATTTTGAAAATTTGTAATCACTTAATTAAGTTGCCTTATCTTTTGCCTTAAATTCTTAAAAAGACAACCAAATTAATCCAGCCAGATAATCACCTCAGAATTTTAAAAGTCTATTGATTTTTTTTTCTTCTAAAATCTCCTCAATAAGATCTGTTCCTAGAGGGTTCTATAAAAGGGCAAAAGATGTCTCTGCTGCTTTGGGTCTTTCAGACACTTGGCAGTTTAATGACTCATTGTACTTATAAATGTTCCTGATTAAGCTCTTTTATTTTTATTCTGTAATTTAATTTATATCATTAGATTTCACATAGAATTTTCTCATTTCCTCTTCCTGATTCACACCTCATTAAATGTCCACTTATGCAGTTGATAGTCTCTTATTACCATCAACTATGTTTTCTCTGTTTGCCCTTTGATAATCTTCTATTAATAGAAATTTTCCTGCAAAATGACAGAAGATATTTTTTACATGTAAGATATCTATGAGGGGGGAACAAAAAAAGTGGAATTTATTTATTTAAAAATGTGTATTTATTCTTACATGTTTAAACTTCAGTCCCTCCAAAGTACTCTCCATCTGATGCAATACACCTATGGAGATGTTTTTTCCGCTGCTCAAAACAGGTTTTGAACTTGTCGATTTTGATGCCTTTTAGTGATTCTGCTGTTTTTTTTGTTTCAACTCTTTCACATTGACAAAATATTCCCCTTTGAGGACTTTTTTCACCTGGGGAAAACAAAATGCAGTAGCTCAGGGTGAGATCAGGTGAATAGGGAGGGTGGGGTATGAGGGTTCATGTTGCTTTTGGTCAAAAACTGCTGACCACTCAGTGTGATGTGGGCAGGTGTGCTTGTAAATCACCCACCATGAAATGGGCAAATGTGTTGAGAGTGTTAAAAACAAAATTCAGTGATGCCAAATGCAGCCTCTCACAACAACACCAGCTGGTACACTGATACAGATGGGCTACCAGAACACTTGCCTAGCAGGGAAGCCTGTGCTACAAGCAGCTTGCCTTCCAGAAGATAATTCTGGGTTTTTGTGGGGTGCCCCCTCATATAATATTGTGTGTGAAATAATTTATCTTAAAAATCATTGAGAAATAAATATTACTAAAGGATAATGCTAAAAATTAATTATACCCCTTAGAATTAACGTCCAGATCCTGGAGAAGATATACCATTGAAGCAGTTCTTTGCTTACTAGGGTATTAGCTAAACTTTTCCACAGCATAGTTTGATACTTTAGATCAGGAGATACACAACTGAGTGTTAAAATATAATTTTACACTGAAACACAAATTGTGATAGATATGAAATACCAACGCAAATTACCAGACCAAAATAGAATCTTTCAAAAGATAACTATGAGAACTGCTTCTAGGATTCCGCAACCCCCTTATCTCCTATGAAAACACAAAATAATCAAGTGGAATCCTCACAAAGAAATTTTCTTTGATTAGGACATCTGCCTCACCATGAGCTTTCTCCCTTGTGAAGGGGAGGCGCAGGGTCCTCTTTTCACTTCAGGTCCGTAGGGGAAGTCCTCTGTGGTATGTATCAGTTAGAAATGAGTTGCCTGAGATTAGCAGACTGGGTCCTGACTAAGGTTTCAGAAAGCAGAAGTGACCTTGGAACTGGGGCATGACTCCTACCTGTAAAATCTGGAGACCAAGAAAATTGCTGATGGACTGTTTTGGATCTAAGAATTGAAACTGTTAAGATCCAAGGAGTGCTGTTGCCATGAGATAGGGTTTCACTCTGTTTTCAGACAGAAGTTTCACAAATATTTCCCAGGAATGAGTCTCACAAAACTGGGTCCAGAAAGAAGCTGGAGGTAACTGCCTGATATCCAGGGAGTGACTAGCAGTCATCCACATCAGGAAACCTCAGGCGAGAAGGGCTCAACAAAAATCCCCCACTGAGCCCTGGAGAGCGTTAACTTCAGCCAGCTGCTAGGCAAGCACCCACAGGCAGAGGTTGTCCGCTCGTCTTGCTTTGCTCCCTCCCTCCGCCCTGAATTCGGTAAAAGGCGACAGGGGAGCTGTGGAGGACTTGACACGACCCTGAGACAAGTAGGGCGGAACAAATCAAGTTTGATGTTTTTATTTTTGACATTCCAATTACTAAATTATGACGGCATTTGCGAATTAAAATGTCTTGAAACTTACCTGTAAGAAAGCACCAAAAAAGAGAATCCACCAAAGTTTTCATACAGAGCTAAGAAATGTTTACCATAACTGAATACATTTTAAAAGGAAGATGGTAGCAAAAAAAGAGGGGGAATGTTATTATGTTATGAGCTCTGCTTACTCAGCATGATCATAACTTTTTGAAAAAAATACTTTGTAGGACTGAAAATATATTGCAGCTTATTAAAAATAATACTCTTTCTAAAATGTGATACTAAAATATTAATTATTTACATTATAAAGTTCCAAAAATTATTAGTTAACAGTTATTTTACTAAATGTCAGGGCTTGGAGTTAACTGGAGTTTCAAACCAGAATAAATAATATTAATTTTCTGTTCTTAATAATTATGATTCAACCAATTATAGGCATACTAAAAGGGAGACTATGTCAAACATGTTTGTACTTTGCCCAATTAAAACTAGCATGATACCTGACAAAAACTAGCATGATATCCCCCTTAAATGTTTGGTGACTGATTCAATTTGGGGAAGTAACCTGTTGGTTTTGAATAATCAATTATTCTAATTAATAAAAGCTAATATTTCTCATTGACCTATATGCTGTGAAAGAGGCTATTATTATCTCCATTATCAGAAGAGGAAAGTTGAGGCTCAGAAAGTTTCTGATTGACTCCAAAGGCTGTCTACACTCTACGACTACTGTGTATCACCCACAGTGAGCCAAGTTCATTTGCTTACGAACCAAGATATTTTCTAAATATAATTAATTAAAGCAAAATCAAGTTATCAGCATATTATCCGAACTAAGAGACTTCACAAAATCCTTGGCCTAAAGAAAACAAAACACTGAAATATCACAGAACATACTAATTTGCTTGTTTGAAACAAACAAAAACAAGTTCTGATTTGTATGGTTTGATGCGAAAACAGAGAAATCCTGGAACTGATTTGTCTTCAGATTTTTACCAAAGGTAGAAAGCATCCACTCATTAACATGTGCATTCACTGATTTCTTAGACATTTGTTGGGCTGACTCTGTGCCCAGCACTGCCATAGGCCATCGGCTTGGAGATTAATCTGTGAACAAAGCAATATCTCTGTTCTTTGAGAACTCATTTATAAGGAAGAAGCAGACAATAATCACAAATAAGCTTTAGGTAGTATGAAACTTACTAAATGCCCTCATTGTAATAAGCATCTTTTAAAACAAAATCAATTTAAAATGTGTTTTAAATCAATTACTTATACAAAGATTGAAACAAAAGTGCTCATTTGTTAGCTAAATACATTTCCCACTGACTGAGAGACAAGTATGACAATAGTAGTGGTACTTTCATATTATCAATAAACATAAAAATACCCTTAAATACCTTCAGTAGCAATATCTGAAAACACCACAAGATGGTGACCTTACTCTATAAAAACAAATCTTCGGTTCAAATAGTATAAATGTTCTTTACTTTGCTAAAGCAAAAACTAAAAGTTTTTGGTTTTTTTATTGTGTTGAAGCAAAGATGGGAATTCAAGAATATATAGCAGTTGAAATTGCATTGAGCGATTTTCCAAATTAATATTTTAAAAATGTACTAGATATTTTTATATAGCAGTGTAAATAAGTGAATCAACCAGAGCTTTGGCAAACCAGAGCTAAACTTTTGCCCTAAAATTATTATGCCTCGTCTGTTATGTTTACATACAATGTATTTTTCTAACTTCTTAGACTTCCCTTGACTGTCCTTGATTACAAATTGCAAAATGATTAAATGTCTAACTTTAAAATGTTTTTATAGCAAGAGAGATTTCATAGGTGGTTTTTAATGACAGTAACTAGATAACTTGTTTCAGGGCTGACATTTATAAGTATTAACAACTAAGAATTTGAAACTAGCAAAATTCTAAAGTAATTATTATATCTTCCCTATTTATCAGATTTTATCTTTTACCTATTTATCAGATGCGCTGTTGTCAACTCTACGTCCTATTCACTACTTACATTCTCCTCTGAACCATGTGAGAATCCTTGTCCAGTGATCCTATGTCAAGATCTGACAATGAGAGGCTGTCACTTGAGATTTGAAAGCCAGAGGAAAAAGAGAAGCCCTTATTGTATTATGGTGGTTTCAAGCAGGCATATGGGCAAGCAGCAGATCAGAGGTTTGCAACGATTTCCAAAATGAATTCACGTACATCATCCATTGCAGTGCTATGGGGACCTGGGATCAGCAGGTTTTCCCGATATTGTTCAAGTTGATAACATCTAAATGAGCTTCTGCAAATTAACCACTTGGAGATTGAGATCATTGACTGCAATGTAGTCTACGTAGCTTCTAGCAGCACTTTTTCCTGAACTTTATTCCTCAGTCCATTTCAATGAATGGTAAACCTCTAACATCTATATTAAAATCAGTATCTCTTAGAATACATAGAGTAGCATATGATTTAGTGAATTAACCTAGAATGATACTGTGATCAGTGGAAGTGGAGTTCTTTTGCTGTCACAAGGAAAAGAATTTCCTAAGACTCACACAGGAGGGTGGGGTTCCACGTTAAATTTTACTGATGATGTAAAATTAATTAATAGCCATGACTTCTTAACATCCCATCTCCCTCCATACTGCCATGGAAAAATCAGGGCCAGAAATACAATCAATGTCCAGAGATCCTGTGCCATGCCAAGGCTAGTCCAGTCCAGTTGTTCTCATCATCCAGCTAGCTTAGTTTGTGTCCCAGCTGCAACCCTTTCCTGTGCGGAGGTACTCAAGCTCCCACCTGGAGCCTGCATGTGGAGTTCAAGTGGCCTCATGGCTGCTAAGGACAGAGGGCTAAGGAAAGAGAACACGTGATTACATGGGACAAGCACAGGTCACAAGCAAGAGAGAGAGAGAGAGAGAGAGAGAGAGAGAGAGAGAGCTTTGCTCCACTTGGATTATATTAATTTAGGCTTGGAAAAGACCAGAAGCCTTTTCAAAAGCACCAATAAATATCTCAAGTTTTTTCAGGTTTTTGATGGGTCCATCCCCTATTTTGACTGACAGACCTTTTTGGTCAAGTACTTCCTCTTGTGCCCCCAACAGTTTGACACTGGAGGGAGAAAAGGAGAAGTATTAATTCCCTTGCCACAGAAATGCCGTGATCCCCTGGAGTGTGGAACTGTCACTTTCTGATGAAACAAACAGGCTCATGCTTCCCAGTTTACTCAGCTCAATGTCTGTCTGCCCTTGTTTCCCTTTCCTTTACTAATAATTAGATAAATACCAATGGTAACAATACTCTCCTATAAATTTCAAAAAATAAAATGAGAGTAGAGCATATGAAACTGTGTCTATGTTTGAATTACCAACCTTTAGTATATAAGTACATATACTCAGGAATATAGTCATAATGATCACAACATACCCTTATTTTCAGAAAGAAGAAAAGGAGGCACATATGAGTCCCTTGTCCATAACAATTGCGAATTCCTGCTGGCAAGTTTGCAAGAAAGATTATCCTGAAGATAATGTTTCGTAGACTGAGCTAGTGGTAGCTCCCCAATTCCTTTTTCTTTCAATTTTACCCTCTCAGTATTCCTTTATTTTCTTTTATCTCCTAAGCCACATCTAAAAAACAATGCTTGTTTCCAGTAGAAATTTAGGAAACCTAAGATCATTACACATTTTGAAGAGCCTCATTCTCTTAATTCAGGCTGGTTGCACTTCAGTAGTATAATCCCCTCACTTAATTGGTGTTTGGTCCATTATATTCTAATTAACTAAATGTTGCTAATGTACCAATAGCAACACCTATAATTATTTTCAAGACCAGGTTCTGTCTAAAAATATCAGGCTTTCTTTAGGGAGCCAAATACTGCAATGAACATTTGCTGGGACCACCTCGATTTATTTAGAGTTTGTACTGTAAAGGGCTTTATGAACACACCTTGGATTTTGTTTGTAGGTTGCATTTTAATTACTCTTTTTTACTCAGTGTATTTTTATATGCATCTTTCACTGTTGGATATTAGAAGGAATTGTATTTTTTGGCACTACAAGGATATATTTAATAAACTATGTTTCCTAACTATGTGATGCTGGCATATGAGAGCACGGCTGAAGCACTTCTTTTTCCCAGATATATAGAGATATGTGTGTGTGTGTGTGTGTGTGCATTTATTTACTTATATTTGTATTATTTGTATTTGTATATATGCATATATGTATTTGTATGTGTATATATATACATATATATGTATTTTGTGTATGTATATTCATATATGTATGTATGTTTTTCAGAAAAAAAGAGCTGTCAAAGGTAAAGAGTGTTAGACAATGCAATAATACTGAAGAGGTCAAGAAAATAGTGAGCACTGTCTATTGAATTTAATATCGAAAATCAGATTGCTGTGTATTCCGGTACATTTTAATGAAAGATCAAGAATAATTATATCAGTTGACCTGTGTGAAATACATGTAAGAGTATGAAGACTAATTTTCATTGAAACTGGTATATCCCTGCTTTAGTTTAATATGAATAAGTATGTATACATGAGTGTGTAAAACTGTCCTATATTTATATACCTATGTGTAATGGCTTGTCTGTTGATTATATATCTATATATTTGAGTCAATGTGTTTTAATTTTGTAACATAAAATAAACTCAAGCAATGTTATTGAAAGAACTTTTATTCAAATTATTTTCATACTACCTCCCATATCTCACATAGGAACATTGGGCCAGATATGAAATGGAAGTGTTAAAAAAATGAAAGTTTATTTATTTTAGTTCTAAGATGTATCATAATTATATTGAATTCAAGACCGAGGAAAGATGTGGAAAATCCACCTTATCAAAATTTGATTATTTTAATATTGATTTGTTTGTAAAGGAGGGGTAGAAAAGGAAGTCTAAAACTTGACACCTGCACTTTTCAGAAGCTAAACTGGCCTAAACTCAAAATAGTTTAATATATCATGAATATTTTCCTACTTGCATATGAGAAAATAAGCTTTCCTATGGAAATACTAGCACTATATGAAGTTTATTCTCTGTGATATTCTTCAAATAATCTATATATGATACACTTAATAAATGAGCATTTCCACAAAAATGAGGATTGTGCCAACCCTAGAATATGCTGTGAAGTGAATTCACAACAAGGAGTTCAAGTTATTTTGTTGGATGGCTATATGTTTACGGCACAACTTAATGAAATTACAAATGCCTTTCTTTAGTTATTAGTCCTTAAAAAGACTGATAACAAAATGATTTATTAATTTCAACCAGGTAGAAAGACAGAGTGACGGGATATTGGGAAGAAAAATGTCAAGAGTTCTAGTTAACAGATACAGATACTTATGAATAAACCAAGATATCCTTAAGTATTTAATAAAGACAAGAAAGGATAGTTATCTGAACACGGAAAGGGAATTGCTGTTTACCATGAGGATGAAGATGCATAATGTCTTTTAATCAGACATAAAATGGTGTAGATATAAATGTCATGGCTATTTTCAATTCAAGTCAACATTTGTCAAGAAACTACTACCAATCAAGCATTGCGAAGTGTGCTGGGGACACAGAGAGTTAGACTGAGGGTTACAAGAAACCTCCCCCAGCCAAATAAAGACAGGCAAGTAAACTAACAGGCCTAAAGGTTTAAAAGGATAGTACAACTGAAATATATACATAGAATTACTATAGTATAAAAAGACTTTTTTTTTTTAAACCTTAGAGTCAGAAAACCTTCCTGGGTGAAATGACATATGATCTGCATTCTGAGGACAGAAGGAAGAACCTGTCTTTGCAAGGAGCAGAGCAGAGCACCTTGACTTGTCAGTGACTGTACACATACTAACATTTTGACCATGATCTTGAGTAAGATAACAACTTATTTAAGCTTTGGTTACTTTCTCTGTAAAGAAAGGAGTGCAATCCTTATTTTTACAATAGTGCTGAGGTTTAAAATATGTATGTAAAAAAACATAGGAAAACAATAAACTATAAGAACCTTAATTCCTCAACTGCTTAATATATTAAACAGTAAGATAAACACTTTTCATATATAATCACATTTAATTACAAGCACAATCCTGTGATACATATTATTATCTCCATTATAGGGTAATAAACTGAGGCTTAGAAAAATAAGGCAACCTCGACAATATTATGGTACTAAAGGAGTAGCACCACTTGAACATGCAACTCTGAAATTTCTTTGCTCTTAAGAAAAAATCCAAAATGATAACCCAACTTGCAAAGCTCTGCATGATCTGTTCTGCCTGTTTTCCTAGTGCCACCTAATCACCTTCTCCTCACTCTCCACACAACAGCCTTAGTGTCCTATTCACTTTTCAATTCATTGCAGATTATCTTACTTGCTGTTTTCTTTTCCTGCAATGCTGCTTTCTCCTTCTTTACCCACCTAATCACTCTTACTCTTTAATTATTACTTCCTAGACATGTTCTCTCTTTTCACAGATTGTATCAGATTTGTCTATTGAAATAATTAAGGATAACCCTCTCTACGTCCACTGCATCCCAATTAACTTAACTCCAAATAAAAACAGTTTAGGTAAGTAATTGTTAAATACCAGTATCATTACCACCATGATTCCTTTAAAGTGCAAACATTTCGATCTTACTGGCCACTATACCTGCAGCATTTAGTATACTCCTTTGTGCCTATTAGGGGCTTAACAACTATTTGTTAAATAAATGAGTAAATGTTTGGAAAGATCTAAGCATGTCTAACCCCATAAACCATACTCTTAAACCTCAAAATTAAGTACATACTAGTACTCGTAAATGATTAGTACCATAATTTTAAATGTTTGTGAACTGGTAGGAAGATGAAATTTGATTGGCAAAAACAGACAACGGAAGGAGAAAAGTACAGAGAAACAGAGATCAGACAATAAAAATGGAGTCATAAATTAAATCTGCAGACAGCAGAGGTTGTAGTTAAAAATGGTGCGGTTCAGAAGCAGTCAAGGCTTTCAGAAGTAAGTGTGAAGAAAAAGATGATCCAGCAATGGGTATCCCAACACCAGAAGCATCTGCATACAGGCATCTCTATACCCTGTCATCACTTAAATATTCTGAGAAACTTAGAGTGAAGTTTTATGATTTATGCAACAGAAGTTTCATATCTCCAGCCATGCCTCTGTTCATACAGCTCTCTTAGTATTATACCTAAAATAATAGTTAACATTTGTGTTGCATTCCCAACATTTCTTATTTTTCTGCTGAATGTGTTCTGTCTATAAGAGCTTTCTTTGTTTCTGGTTGGTCTTCAGTTAGTAATATTTTCTAAAACATCGTTTCTCTGTGATAAACACACATGTCACTGAGTAAATAGAAGAGATTACTATCGATATACCTCAACTTCCAAAATCTGACTCCTACTATAAAGAGAAATTTCTTTTTTTTAATGTTAACTATTTTATACATTTGCTTTTAAAGTATACATCTTCCTAAAGTAAGTCTTTTTTAACTTTAAGAAAAATTTTCTTTTTGTTTTGTACTCAGGTTGCCAAGAACATGTAATATATTTCAGGCTCTTATTCATAAAGGTGCACGCTAGGTAGTTACTTTTAGCATCTGTTTGTTATAAAGTTCAGTACTCCCTTAAGACACATCATTCATAAACACTGAACATGAGAACACTGTTTATATTAAATTGGGTTGCATGAATAATAGAGAAATCATGAATTTAAATTATTACTTGTATTCAGAGAAAATGGTGGTATTTCAGCCTTGAAATAAGAACTCCACTTTATTTCTAGAAGCTGAAGTTATTAAGTTGTAAATCAGACCATACCAGGGTTCTGAGCTATTCCTTACCCTCAAAGCACTCTAAGGTATATCTCCTTCTAATTTTATTTTTGCAAGAGACTGAAAACCTTTCAAATGGTTTGTTTTGCATTTTCTTATTTTTATAAACAGGAGAAACAAAATATGTAGCAGGTGCTGAGATATGCACCTGACCTAAACTATGTGAGTGGATGGTTTCATGAACTACCATCAAACACTGTAATTCAGTGTAGCTTCAAAGCAAAGTATCCTTTTTTAATGAAGTTACATAACTGAAACAATTTTTTTCTCTACCTCAAGTGTTCTCACTATGCTTTTTGCTATCTTATAACTAGAATAGTTCTGTGAGCTGTATTTCTAAAAAGTCACTGGAATCTGGAAAGTATAAATGTTAGAGCCACTGGTTATTTTGTTAACCCTGCCCAATAACAGGCAGGGCTCCTTCTCTTTTCTATCTGAATTGAACAAATCATTTAAGAGTTCAGTGGGGGGTTATGGCGAACACCAGGGATGTTTAAGGTCAGAGCAACCAATTTTCTATATGCTTGCAATAGGTCCAGTGCAAACTTTCCTCCTCTTCTCCCCCGAAGCAGAAAGGTGAGGACAAGATTCTAAAAAGGACAGTGCCAACAAGATGGGTATCCACTTCCTTACAACTTCTCAGAGCACAACTAATCAAGAAATAAACTTTTATTTTGCTTAATTCACGAATATTTAGGGTTCGTACATTATAGCCACTGAAATTAGATTCTAACTAGTATGCTTATGTGTCATGTATACATTATATACATGCATACAATAGTATAATAGAATGTACCCTGTTACTACATTTTATTATTATTGCGGTAAAAATCACCACTCTAATTATGCAAGAGCAATGTGCTCAAGGTATTAAAAAAATCGAAGGGAGCAAATAAAACTGTATTTCTTTGCCAGTTATATGACTGCAATATATAACATTTGAGACAAGACTGGAAATATATGATAAGCTTAAAATACATTTTTTATTCAAAGAGATAAGCATAATACAAAAAACACTTGTTATTAGTTGAGGAAGTACTTCATGCTCTGTGCTTTTAATGATAATTTGACATTTTGTATGTAACATTTAATTTAGAATTATAACTGATGTTTACGCCTTCTTAAGAAATTTAATACTTTTTAAAGTGTCTTGCAAATTTATATTGAAAACCTACTGAAACCTTGAGTGAACTATGCTTCATGAAGAAGACATCAATCCTCAATTCTTTGTGACAGTTGATGTAGTGAAGCATTACACTCAGCCAGTATCACTCATATTCTTTATGAGGGAGAATTTGAAGGATTTCCAGGAAGGTTTTGTTGAATTTTCTGGAAGTCTAATAAATATTCTGTCAGTTTCAAGTAAGTATTTTAGCTATAGTATTTCATAGGAAAGAATAAAAATTGTCTCATCGGCTTAATATTTTACAAAAATCAGACGACTAGAATTATTACATTTATACAAAAATAAAACTTAGAACTTAAAAGATAGTCAATAATATATTTCTTATATTGAAATAACGTATCAAAATTTCTTCTCACACATAGCTCATAGAGAATTTTAATAAGTTTGTTTTGGTGATGATAGGGTAATTTACATTATGAAAATCCAAAATATCTATGAGTATATATATTTAGCTTTTACAATCTCCTGCTTACTTTTGCTCCTACTAAATATGAGACTTCTGTCCACTTAGTGAGATTTTATTGCAAATAAAACAGCATTTGATTGGTGTCACTGAAATAGCAATAAATAATAATAGTACACCTTACTTGATGCTCAGTAAAAAGTTATTTATTCCTATTTGTATAGTTAAAACTAATTCAGTTTCAAATAAGTATAAGATTTCAGAAGAAAGATCAGTTATTTACATTTTCAACAATAGGACAAGTACATCTGATACAAGCTTACTTTGATAACATAAATTCTAAACTCTTATGGTTAAAAAGTTATGTAAGATTTATGCTCCCCACTGCCCATTTCAACACTTTAGGCAGGTCCAAGTTATCACTGTCAGTTATGTTTCTTTCTTTTTTCTTTCCCATATTTACCACACACATATACAATGGAGTATCGATATGTCCTTCTCATTGGTCTACTATATCTCCTTAATTCCATACTAACTATGAGTCCAAACTAATCTCCACAAAACACTTATTATATTACTTCCCAGAACTTTCAATGACTTCTATCCATAGGACAAAGTCTATACTATTTACCTGGATATTTAAAACTCATTTCATTCTGTCTCTATACTACTTTTTAGCATTATCTTTTATTCTCCCACCAACATGAACACTTAGTTCTATTAAAAATACAGATAAGATTTCAGTCTCTAAGATAACTTTTACTAAGAAAGTTTGACACTAAACAAGTAAAAATTAAAAAAAAAACTTTAGATAGTATCAAATGCAAGTAAAAAATGAAATAGAGGAACATAATAAAGAATGAAACCGGCAATGCCAGCAGAAAATACTAGAGAGGGTGTTTCTGGTGCTTTACCCTGGGACTCTGATATTTGAGCTAAGATATAAATAATGCGAAGAAGTCATTCATATGAAATTTTGAGGTAAATAGATTTCCAGGTAGTAAGGGCAGCGGAGAGAGGCCCCAAGGTAGAAATCAGAAACATGTCCATAGCATGTTCAGGACACCAAAAGGCCAGCATGCCTGAAACAGAATGACAGTGACAGGGAGGGAGTTGACAGGGCCTGGATCACATACAACATTATAGGCTATGGTCTGTTGGTTCATAATCTACTGAAGACTCTATGCAAGAAGTGACATGATCTAATTTATACTGTTTTAAAAAACAAGGTGAAATGTTGAAAATTTTATTTTGATTGTCAAGACTAAAACTGAGAAAAAAAATAGAAAACTGATAGTCCAAAGAAGAGATTGTAATGCTCTGGATTTAGAAGCTATGAGTGGAGAGACATAAGAGTGAAAGTTTTGGAATTAATTATGGAAATTAGCCCAAAATAATTGCTAATGCATAAGATTGGAGAGTAGAAAAAAATCACTGGAAAGATGAGTCTAGGCCTACAAAACAGTGAGTATAAAGCTCTAAAGTGGAAATGAGCTTCATGTCTTTGAGAAATGGAAAAGCTAGTGTGCATGGAACTTTGCAAAATGTGGGCGTTATAAACAAAAGAGGAAGCCAGGTCTACTTCTGTATGGTTTTGCAACCAGGGTAGTTTTGAAGGTAATTTATAGAAGGATTTTAATAAAAGAGAGTGAGAAGCCTGATTTATGTTTTAAGTGATCATCTTGGCTGCAATGTATACAACAAATTACAGGGAGAAGTGTAAAAGTGGAAGAAAGGAAGTGTCAGTAATCCTTTCGGGGGGGGTAGGGGCTTGAATAAAATGATCATAATATTATATGAGGAGAAACCGCCCCCAAAAAACAGAATTCATCTATAAAAATTTGTGTATTTATTTTTACTTGTTTAAACTTCAGTCACCTTCAGAGTACTCTCCATTTGACGCAGTGCTCCTATCGAGGCCTTTTTTCCACTGCTCAAAACTGGTTTTGAAGTTGTCAGTTAATGCTTTTGCCATTTTTTTTTCACCTCTTCCACATTGGTAAAAGATTTCCCTCTGAGGCCTTTTTTTCAGCCAGAGAAACAAAAGAAAGTCACTCAGAGGCGAGATTGGGTGAATAGGGAGGGTGGGGCACAGGCGTCACGCCATTTTTGTGCAGAGACCGCTGAACACTCAGCGCAGTGTGGACGGGTGTGCACATAAGTCGCCCATCAAAAAATGAGCAAATGCACTGAAGGAGTCTTAAAAAAAACTCACTGAAGCTGAATGCAGCCTCTCACAACAATGCCAGTCAGTACACTGATACAGATGGGTTCCTAGAACACTCACCTAGAGGGGGAAGCCTGTACTGCAAAGGGCCCACCCTCCAGGAGATAATTCCAGTTTTTTTGCTTCCCCCCTTATAGAGGGTAATGAAGAAAATAGATTCTGTACAGTTTCCAGAGTGTGAGTTTTATTAGCTCTGTTTTTAAAAAGTTAAGTTTGAGATGCTGAACTGTCATACAAAAGAAGTCAAAGAATGAGCTACAATTAATTGTGAGAATCATAGATGAGCATTCAAAGTGCTAGATTTAATTTTGGCAGACATCAGCCTATACATAGAATTTTAAAACACCCTTTTTATAGAGAATGACAAAGAGTCAAGGAATAAGTTCTGGGGTAATCTACTATTTAGAAGTGGGTCAGAGGAATAATGATATGTAACCATGGTGTTTTACCCATGGTTAGTGCTCAATAGATGCTTCTTGAGTTGAACTGGTAGTTGATTTATTGCCAGTTAACTGGACTGCCTTATTCAGAGAGAATGCTTTATTAGTGTGGTTGCAAATCAGGTAAGCGTTGGTAGAACCCACAACAGGATTTTATTTGTTTGCAATTAAAAGTTAGTAAAAGTTTAACAATTTTACAAACTTTGAATTACATGTGTTCAGTTATAATTTATGTATATATCACATTCAGATCCATAGTTACAAGGCAGTAAAATTCAGTTCATACTAGTTTAGGCCAAAGTGTGGAGAGTAAATATACAGGCTTAAAAGCACACCATGGGAAGGGCAAGGAGGAACCCACCGATTCAGATGCTTGTATTGAACATATTCTCCTTTACGTCTCTATCTCTTACCTTCATCTCGCTTCATTTTCTCCATCTACAGCTTGACTTACCTTGTCCTGGAGGGAACAGCCATGAATAACACAGGTTTTATACTTAGAATCTCTTAAATGCTCCTAACCTCAGTTAACTTTACTATAAAATGTCATTTATAGAAATACTGTTTACATAATGATGAGGGATAGAAGTAATTTTGAACAGTTCTGGTTTAACGTCCATGGAAAAAAAATGTCTCCCTTTCTTTGCCCTTGAGGAATTTTTTGCCTACTAAGACTGTGATATTAAGATAAACTGGAACCTTTATTTTTTACAAAAATATTAAAATAAATTATGGATATTGTTTCTCATCTCTCTAATGAAAATCTAATTTTTGTTAGATTTTTATGACATTGACTTAAAGTAAAAAGCTTAATATTTTAAGGTTATTCTATAATTATCATGACTGTGTTGATGAAAGAAATTCCAAACCTAAAAAAAAGGTGTAATGAGTTTATTTCAGCCAAGGTTGAAGGCACACAAAGAAGCAAAATCTCAAAAAGTTGAGAAAATGTTCCAAGAATTAGCAGTTTGGCAGTTTATTTTATAAATTAGAATCAAAGGAGGATATAAGGAAAGTAACATGAAATCCATTGGTTATAGATTAAGAATGCAGGAGAAAGTAAAGCAGGGAAATATCTAGAATAGGATAAAAAAGAAAAATGGGAAAGTATATATTGCTTTTACATTGGTAGGTGTTAAATGTTATTTGAACTATGTAGTTTGTAGAGGTGTGCAGATAAAAAAAATAATGAGAAATGTTGGGATTGTCATGCCTCACTCCTGGGAGAAGACATCGTTTTGAATTTTTTTTTTTTGCCTTTTAAAAAATGTTTTATTGTGAAATAATTTCAATATTAAAGAAAAGTTGCAAAAATAGTGCAAAATAATTCCACGTATCCCCTTCACCCAAATTCATCAGTTGTTAATACTTTACCACAGTTGCTTTATCATTCTCTTGATCCTTATGAGAATAGTTTAGCATACCTCTTTACCACCTACATGCTTCAGAGTACATTTCCCAAGAATGAAAACATTATTTTACATAACCACCATTCAATCACAAGAATCAGAAAATTTAATATTGATATAATACTATTATCCAATATACAGTTCATATTCAAATTTTTCCCACTGTCCCAATAGCATCCTTTCTAGCACTTTTTCCAGTTCAGGACCCAAACCCAGAGCACTACACATGACATTTAGTTGTCATGCCTCTCCAGTGTTCCTTCATCTGAAACAGCTACTTGGCCTTCTTTGCCTTTCCTGATTGACATTGGCAGTTGTGAAGAGTACAGACCAGTTATGTTGTGAAAGATCCCTCACAGGTCTGTCTGATGTTTTACAATGATTAGATTGAGTTTTGCATTTGTTTTTCTTTTTTCTATTCTTTTTCTTTTTTTGTCCCTTTTTTTTTTTTTTTTTTTTGCTCTCCTTTATTCCCCTCCTCCCTGCATCTCCCTTCCCACCAGCATTCCCCTCCTTAGTTCATGTGCATGGGTCTTACGTATAAGTTCTTTGGCTTCCCCTTTTCCTGTACTATTGTTAACCTCCCTGTCTATTTTGTGCCTATCATTTATGCTTCTTATTCCTTGTACATTTCCCCCCATTCTCCACCCTCCACCTCCCCACTGATAGCCCTCCATGTGATCTCCATTTCTGTGATTTGATTCCTGTTCTAGCAGTTTGCTTAGTTTGTTTTTGTTTTTATTTTTAGGTTCAGTCATTGATAGTTGTGAGTTTGTTGTCATTTTACTGTTCATAGTTTTGATCATCTTCTTTTTCTCAGATAAGTCCCTTTACCATTTCATGTAATCAGGTCTTATTGATGATGAACTCCTTTAACTTTACTTTATCTGGGAAGCACTTTATCTGCCCTTCCATTCTAAATGATAGCTTTGCTGGACAGAGTCATCTTGGATGTAGGTCCTTACCTTTCATGACTTTGAATACTTCTTTCCAGCCCCTTCTCACCTGTAAGGTTTCTTTTGAGAAATCAGCTGAGAGTCTTATGGGAACTCCTTTACAGATAACTGTCTCCTTTTCTCTTGCTGCTTTTAAGATTCTCTCCTTCTCTTTAATCTTGGATCATGTAATTATGGCGTGCCTTGGTGTGTGTTTCCTTGGGTCCTACTTCTTTGGGACTCTCTGAGTTTCCTGGGATTCCTGGAAGTCTATTTCCTTTGCTGGATTGGGGAAGTTCCCCTCCATTATTTTTTCAAATAAATTTTCAATGTCTTTCTCTTCTTCTTCTCCTTCTGGCACCCCTATGATTCAGATATTGGAGCATTTAAAGTTGTCCCAAAGGTTCTTAAGCCTCTTCTCATTTTTTTGAATTCTTGTTTCTTCATTCTGTTCTGATTGAATGTTTCTTTCTTCTTTCTGCTCTAAATAGTTGATTCGAGTCCCAGTTTCCTTCTCTTCACTGTCTGCTCCCTGTGTATTTTTCTTTATTTCACTTTGCATAACCTTCACCTTTTCCTCCATTTTGTGACCATACTCCACCAATTCTGTGAGCACCCAGATTACCAGTGATTTGAACTCTGCATGTGTTAGGTTGCCCATCTCTTCATTGCTTAGTTCTATCTGTTCTTTCATTTGGGCCATATTTTGTTTTTTGTCTCAGCCTACGTATTATGTTGTAAGGGGCTGAACCTTAGGTATTCACCAGAGCAGGACACCCACGACACTGCCCTGTGGTGCTAGATGTGAGGGAGGAGTCCGAGAGGGAACAATGCCACTTGCTTGGCTCTTGGTCAGCTCTCACTTGCTTCCCCTGCTACCCACAAGCAAATTGGGCCCTTCTGGTGCTGATTCCCAGGTGGGTGGGTGTGTGTACCTTCTAAGACCCTGTGGATCTCTCAAATGAACTCTCCTGCGAGACTGGAGCTTCTCCAACTGCCGCAGCCCCCACAGGCTTTTACCAGTTGAGGATTTGAGGCTTACTTTTCCCGCACTGGAACCCTGGGTTGCACGGTCTCTCTCACTCCCCAGATGTTCCTCCTGGTTTATCAGCATGCCAATGTGGGACTGCCTGCTTAGCCAGCTGCTGCCTTGCTGTGCATCCTCTCTGCCTCAACCGTCCATCTCTGCCCCTCCTACCAGTCTGAATGAGTGTTTCTTCTTTAACTCCTTGGTTGCCGGACTTCCATACAGTTCGATTTTCTGGCAGTCCTGGTTATTTTTGTTTTTAAATTTGTTGTTGTCCTTCTTTTGGTTGTGCAAGAAGACAAAGTATATCTACCTATGCCTCCATCTTGACCAGAAGTCCTTGAAATTTTAAACATGTTATCCTAGATGCACAGAAACAATGGACAGGGCTTGCTCACAGTGTAGATAAATCTATCAAATAAGCCTCGGGTATGACTTCCTACTATGACCTGCTCAGTTAGGAATTTTTTGATTGGAAGATCCTGTATAGTTACCTTCAATTATTGAGCTTGTCAGGGCTGCCAGGTAGCCCCCTTTGTGTTCACAAATATATTTTGCATTAATCGTCCATTCAACTCTAAGAATTCTGTGTACTGCAGTCCATAAAATTGAAGTTCTTGCTACTGAGAGACAAAAAAGGTGTGGTTGGCTGCTATAGAAACCCTATTGAGACTCTAAAACACTTCAGTATCTTTGCATGTGAGAGCACAGACAACAACATAGGGTGATTTTATCTGTAAATTATTTGATGCAATATTAAATCATCTACTTGGGTGCTGTCCTTTTGCTCAGAATTAGAATGTATTCATAAGCTTTACTTTCTTTATAGAAAGATTGAGTTACATATTGAAATAAAATTTAAAAATTTCTTTCCATCTGAGTGCTTCAATCCACCTGAGAGTAAAAAAACACCTGAGAAAGTTGAGCTCCATAGCAGAGCCACTTGAATAAATAATTTATTCTGAGTGTCTGTGAATATTCAAGTGATTTACTTTAATGACTTAGGTGGAGTAACATAAGAAAATTAGGAGCTATTTATAAGAAATTTTTAAAGTATCTTGAGGCAACGTTGAATATGTTAATGGTTTGCTGGTAGGAAATTCAGCTCGCAACATATATAACATTTCCACAGGTTGAGGGAGCTGTTGACTTTAAGCCCGGTGATCCTGCTTATGGAAGAGAAAACATAGAAATAAGAAGCAATGAATAGTGTTATAGCAGAAAGCACCCTTGAATTTTGAGTAATAAGACTCAAATTTTTAAGCCTGGCACTGCTATTCTATAGTTGTGTGACTTGGAATCAAGGCCCTGAATTAATGTGTCTTTTTAGGGGTCTCTGAGATTCAGGAATTCATCTGGAAAATGCATGTGTGTATGTGCCTGTGTAGCATTGAACTTTGGTTCCAGTTGTCACTGTCATCTTTGCAACAAGGAAAAGGTTGATGAGCTGAAAATCGGTAACTTCACCTGAATACATCAAAAAACTGAGTTTGCAGGACATGCTTGTCAGACTGAAATCTGGAGAGGTGGGTGAATCTAGTGAATCACAGTCAAGATCTACATGAGCAGAAGCTACTACAATAATAAATTGGTAGGAGAAAATTCACGGTAAGCTTTACAAATTGCAGGAGACTAACTTAAGAGTGGGAAACTGTTGGGTGCCACAACCTTAGGGGAGACTACAAACTTTAGTTTCCCACTATGAAGATTACAGACAGATTTCCTGGCAGAGGGAGGGAAAGAACAAACATTATGAATTATTTTTAGAATTTTCTCTACAACAAAGACCTACCTTCCAGGAAAAAGACTTTTATGAGAGCCTTATTCCAAAAGGAGGAAGGACATTCCTCTAAGCTTATTAACTCTGAGATTAGCTCTCTTGCCTATGGGGAAAATATTCAACACAAGTCAGGAATTCAAGGAGGTAGATTGAAAAGACTGGGAATGAAATAAGGACAAAGGGAAGGAAAGTTATACCACTGGGACAATATCTAGTGGGCCCAAATACAGAGACACACTAAAACAATCAGATTTATTCTGAAGATTATAGAATGCAAAAAAGGAAAAAAATAAACAAAACAGAAAGATCATAATTAGAATACCAGAGGAGAAGAAAGAGGGAAAGAAAAAAGGGAGCAGAGGAAAGACTTGAATAATGGTTGACAATTTTCCAAAATTAATGACAGACATTAAACCACAAATTCAGGAAACTCTGAAAACACCTAACAGGATAATTACGGAACATAAAAGAGAGAAAAACAAAACAAAAACAAAAACGAAAACTTAGCCATAACATAGTTAAGCTGCAGAAAAGCAAAGAAAAACAAAATTTATTGAAAGAAATTGATGAGGCAAGGAGAAGCATCTTACTTACAGAAGAAAAACAATTTCATTAGACTTTCATCAGAAACCATGCAAGCAATGAGAGTTACATAACGTATTGAACATAGTGAAAAGAAAAAAAAAACCCTACCTGGAATTCTATATTTAGTGAAATTATCCTTTAAAAGTGAATGCAAAATAAAGACGTTCTTCGATAAACTAAAACTGACTTATTGATTGCCAGCAGATGTATCTTGTAAGGAACGCTAAAAGAAGTTATTATTTTAAAAACAAAAAGCAGATTGGCACAGCAACTGTGGAAAGCAGTATAGCGATACCTCAAAAAATTAAAAATGGATTTGCTTTTTGATCCAGTGATCCCATTTCTGGCAATATATCCAAAGGAATTCAAAATGCTAATTTGAAAGAACATAAACACCCCCATGTTCATTGCTGCATTATTTAAAATTACCAAGTGTCCATCAGTAGATGAGCAGATAAAACAATTATGGGATATTTCCACAATGGAATACTACTTGGTCATAAAAAAGAAGAAAATTTTACCCTTCACAACAACATGGTTGGACCTGGGGAACATTATGTTAGGTGAAATAAGTCAGTCAGAGAAAGATACAAATACCATATGATCTCGCTCATATGTGGAATCTAATGAACAAACTGAACTAAGAAGCAAAATAGAGACAGACCCATAGAGAACAGGATGACAGCTAATGGGAGGGGAATAGTTGGGGGAGGGATTGAGCAAAAAGGTAAAAGTATTCATGGACATGGAAAACAGTGTGGAGACTGGAGTTGGGGGAGGGATTTATAAGGGAACTAAATGGTAATGAAAATAAATACAATAAAAATGAAAAAAATAAATGATACAGCACTCTCATAAAAAGTAAGAGCATCAGAGAAGTAATAAATGAAGACAAAATATTTTTATTCTTAATCTAAAATACAACCACTTGTTTAAAATAAGAACATAATGATGCATTTTGTTATTATAGTAGATAGAAAACTAAAGCTCATGAAAGCAATATTGCAAGAAAGGATGGTAGAATTGGGAATACTATCAAATAAAGTACTTGCATTACATGTAAGGTAGTAAAGTACTCTTTGAAGATGAACCTAGATTAGTTTAAAGTGTATATTATAAACTCTAAAGGAACCATTAAATTTTTTAAGTGTAATTGATACACTAAAAGGGGAAATAAAATAAAAGCATATAAATTGCTCAATTAAAATCAGAAAAAGCAGAATATGAAAAGGTGTAAAAGAAAATAGTTATAAAAATGGTGGAGTTTAATTCATCTATATAAGTAATCACTTTACCTTTGAATGGTCTAAATACAGCAACTAAAATAGAATATTAGAATGTATTTAAAAGTCAAACTATATGTTTTCTACAAGAAACTCACTTAAAATACAATTTTTGAATCTTCTGATGTAATTTTAATGATTCAGACAAAGAAAATCAGTGAAACCTAAAATCACTGGTGAAATTTTGACTGAAAGTATATTTACAAAATTTCAGAGCATCACTCCACAAATTATTTATAGACTACAAAGGAGAAAATGTGTCTTTACAATGGAGAGATCAAGGTCTTACTCTTGGCATTGCCAGTAGCGGAAAGGCCTAACATCATATGATTCCAGCTCTGATATAGTAGGAGGTACCCAACATCACCCATGCGGTGGTATTATCAAAAATATTTGGCCTAAATCAAGTCATAAACATACTTATTAAAACAAAGCATGGGTTATTATGCAAGACAAAAGGCCTGGACTCTTCAAACAATCAAATATAAAGAATAGCAGAAAACTCTAGTGCTTTTACAGATGGAAAGGGCATAACCAATTTTAATTCATCAAACTTGACTAATTCCTCAATGGGGCCAAATAAAGCCAAAACAGATATTTTTGCCACAACTGAGGAAATTTTGCATACTGCTTCATGATTTTGAATTAAAGCTCATTTTATTAAATGTAATATATTATTGTTCAGAAGGAAATGTCTTTGTCTTAGATAATTCATGCTGAAGTAGTTAGGAATGAAATGTCTTGTGTTTGAAGCATTCGTTTGGAAAGAAAGAGGAAAAAGAAGTAGAAAAACAGGATGTTAATTGCTCAGTGCTGGTGATGGGTATACAGGTGTTCATTTTACTCTTCGTTCAACTTTTCTGAGCATTTGAAATTGTTCAAAATTAAAAAAAAAATTTAAGTTGAAAGCAGACCTCTAAATTGAAGCATGTTTTTATCTTTGAATGCTGATTTCTCATTTAAATGAATTTGACACAGGTCCAAACTAATTATCAAAGCATGATCCTTTTGAAGCATACTATTAATTGAAATTCAGAGCTGTAATACTAACTATTCAGAGTGAAGTGGCTATATTATGAGCAACTTGCTTTCTTTTTTTTACAGGGTCTGATCCATATTATTTCGAGGGCTTTTTTTTTTATTGAAAACATCAAGGTTTCATTTAATTGTATAAATTATGCCCTTGGCTTTAGAAACTCTAACAAAATGGATGCAAAAGTAAATTACAATATTGCCAGAATCGACCATTAAAAAGCAGGATACAGGCATCATAAAATTAGCATTTTCATCTAATCATTCCAATGTCATCTGCTAATTTCAAATAGATCTTATATTTGACAGACATTATTTTTCAAAGGAACCTTACACAAACACTTAATTCATATTGAACTTTGTAACAACGTTTGAAATCAAAGTTCTGAAAGAGATAATCCCTGCTTCTCAAAAAGAAATTGGGAAAATCATGGCTTTTTTACTTCAAATCCATATTCACAATGAAAGTGAATACTATGCAAAATAGATGTTATTTCCTTTAACTCTTATGACTGGGAATATTTCCAAATGATAAGTGATCTCAAATTGCTTAAAATAGCACTTATTTAGTGAAATATTGTCAGAATACATTTCTTTTCTCTCTTCTCTTTCCATTCTTACAAGCATTAAATAAAATGGTTTTGTTATACAAAAGAAATGTGTGCAGTTTTCGAAGTTTGCTGTGATGGTAGAGGTTGAATTTTTCTGACAATCTCTCAAATATTTTTTCCCTAATTTGCAGCCTATGAAAACAAGTTCATCACTTTTTTATATCCACAATGTCAATCACTTTATTAGGTGCTTAATAAACATGCATTATTAAAAACGAATTCTGTACATGGAATACTTTTCTTAATAGACTGCGCCTCCTTCTTTTAACCCCCTTATGGGTAAAATTTCTCTTGATTGTTTCATGATTCCTTCAATTTCACCTACAATAAATATGTATTGAAACCCTAATACATGTCAGATTCTATGTTAGCTTCTGGATTTACAAAAATCATTCAGACATGTTTTATATCCACTAGGGAATCTTAAATATATGATGGAAAGACATGAAAACAGATCATTAAAAAAGATTATCTTATAATAGTGATAAAGTAATGGTTTGCAAAGAGTCATAAGAACAAAATAGTTTATAATGTTTGTCCTCATTACAAATGGTTGATTCATATTCTTTGGTATAAGAGGAATGATTAAGGCAAGAACAGGTAGACCCTAAAACATATAGCTCTCAATTATGAGAGATAAATAAATTTTTGTTATTAAAGATACATAGCAGACTTTGGAGATATAAAGAATCTAAAATAAAGACTTTTGGAATTCATCACTTAATAACCTACACTTAATTAACCTAAGTTAATTTTTTCTTACTTTTGTCAAATACTGTCTATTTTTAGGAATTTCTGTTGAAAAAAAAAAGTGTGTTTGAAACTTCCAGGTTCCTTTAGATCTTGTATTTGCTTGAAAACTAGATACTTTTCCTATTTTATGTAATCATGCCAATATTACTGTAAAGCAGAGATCTCTGCTCATAGAAGCTCTTTAGGATCTGTGAAAACATCAAGTATTCTCATTATAAAGATCTCTATTAGAATAAAACAGTGTGAATGTAACTTTCACATGAACTAGATAGTGAAAAGAATATATTTAAGAGCTTGGGTTAAAAGGAAATTCTTTGGTCTAAAATTCTGGGTTGTAGGAAAGAGCTCTTAGTCCTTACAAAACTGTAAGCATTTGAGGAAAGAAAATCAATCATGCTTATTAATAATTCTATGGGAGTAAAGGTGCTCAGGTTCTGCCATTGCTTCTACAATTCTTTCTTGTCTCAGAGATTGAGGTTTCCATAACTTGTCAGAAGACAATTTGCACCTGCATGTGAAATTCTATCACCATAGGTCAGCTCAGGGACCTTAATTCTAGTGGTTTAAGACTGCCCACCAAACACTGATCACTTCCAAATCCACTCTCAGCTCATGATTATTTCAGGACCAAAATCCATGAGTCCATGCATCCTATTTCTACTTGTGTATCCTACAGTCACCTAAATTCAAATGGTCAGTTTGAGCAAGCATTGTCAGTTGCAAGAAACAGAAGCTGTCTTTAGATCCTTTAAATACCCAGTAAAATTTTTGAAAGGGCCAGTGTACCAAGATTGAGGTCAAACAGCTAGGAATAGTTACTAAAGTAGAGATGTAGAACAGTAGAATGATTCCTTTGTCAACATAATTGAGCATTAAACACCAGGCAATGGTTTTGCACTGGGAAATTGACCTGACAGTTTCCACCCTACTATGGCTGCTACTCTATTACTATTACTAATAATACCATTGCTGCTACCACTGTTGGTACTACTAGCAATAGTGCTACACCTGAGAAATAGATGACTGAGAGAGAGAGAGAGAGAGAGAGAGATATTGACTGATCAACCCCACTGCTGGTTGTTTGTGTCATCAGCTATAGAACAAACTATGGGAACCAAGATCACATGTCTGTTCCCTGTTCTATTTAAAGCAAGCTGAGTCTTTTATTATCACCCCTGTTCTTTTCACCTTACATTTTATTTTTCTAAGTATCATTGCCTCCCAGGTACTCACTTAAGCTACAAACTTGGAATCCATCTTTGGCTCTTCACTCCCCCATTAGCAATCATTTCTGGTCCTATATATCAATCTCCTTCATATCTGTCAATTCTGTCTTCTTCTTTGCATACCCACTGTTACTTCAAAACTCGAAGTTTCTCATTTGGATATTACCACAACTTGTTAGCTCATTTCCCTCCCCCCAGTCATTCCTCAGCAATCCATTCTCCATGTGATGAGAATGCTCTTTCCAAAATGAAAATCTCTCCAAGTTTCTCACGTGTTCTAATCCTTTAGTTTCTCCACAGGCTTCAACACAGAGACTAAAGTACCTAGAAAGTCTATATTCAAATCACTGTTAACTGGCTCCTGTAAGTGTCAGGAACTAGCTCATCTACAGCATGACCAATGACATCACTGCCATTGTCCCCATCATCACCACTATAGCCATGTGCAAGTTCAAAGTATACGGAAGCACATACGGGTCCATCATGATCATGGATATAACTATAACAAAACAATATCAAGCTAGATTTAGATTTTTTAATGACAAAATTTAAAAAATAATAATCAAAGTAAAGTAATGCAGATAACTATCTATTTGTTCATTATTTTCTGGGAGGAGGTTAGTGGCTGTAGAAGTCTCAAGCAATGAGCTGGAAATTCCAGAGAAAAGAATCTTGATTAGCTTTGACAGGGAGCTAGACATACTATGTTTTCCATTACATTTGTTTGTTTTACTTTTAATTAGAAATTCCCAATACAATATCAAATCATCTTTCACCTGATCTTGAAGAATATAAACTTAAAACTTTTTAATAAGTAGAATTCAGTATGGAAGATGGGTTCATTACAATAGAGCATATTAAAAGTTTGGGGTCAGAAATCTAAATTTTGGAGTCCCAGATTTACCACTTACCAGTAATCTTAGAACATTTCTAACAACATCAACCATCATAAAATTATATATAATGCCTTTCTCAAAGAATAAAATAAGATTATGAAAACATGCAACATAGTATTAGATTAATAGAATCTCAGTAATTGCTTGTGTCCCTATTTTCTGTGTCCAGGCATTAAATTTTAATATGGATATAATTTTAATAATGATACTAATAGTAATCAATATGATTGAGAATTTCCTATGTGCCTTTAATCTTTCTGCATCTAATCTAATTCAGTCCTTACAACAACCATGGAAGGGCTGAATCAAAGAATGGACTAATTATAAAGAATTTATAAAAGCACATTGTTAAACATTTATATTATTTTGTCATATGTAGCCACAAAATTATAAACTGATTTTTGAAAACAAAATATGATCAGTAAAGTCAATTTTCAGTTTCCACAGATATCCACCTCTAACTGGAATATGCTGGAAATACCTTTGTATTTTTAAGGCATGGTTCTCATTCAGTGATGTGGTATTAAATGGCAAGTGGTTTTCTCCTACCCCGAATCCAGGTTGAGAGAGACAAATCTCTTTGTAGTCTAATTTTATAGAAAGACAGACTTATTCTCTTAGTTTCTTTCAATGAGTGAGGTCTGAAAGATCCTAGCTTTATGTACTAGTCTCAGCTTCAGATAAAACTACTGTTCAGAATTGAGAACCATGACTCTTTTTTTAAAGGTTTTATTTATTTTTAGAGAGAGGTGAAGGCGGGGAGAAAGAGAGGGAGAGAAACATCAATGTTTCATTGAACAGTTGCCTCGCATGCACCCAGCGGGGGGCCTGGCCCACAGCCCAGGCATGTACCCAGGCTGGGAATCGAATCTGTGACCTTTTTGTTTGCAAGATGGCACCCGACCCACTGAGCCACACCAACCAGGGCAAGAGCCAAGGCTCTTGAGAAGACACCAGCAACCTCAGACTGATATGATTAACAGGCTTGAGTTATGATACAGTTTGCCAAGGTTTTCTCTTTCTTTTCTCTATTGTCTATTTCCCAATTTTTTTGCCATTTAGAATTTTTCTTAACTTTGTTGTGAGGACAGTAATACAATGAAAAGGTATGTGTTTTATTTTTTCTACTATTTATAGTTAAGATATCTGGTCTGGACTATTGCTGGTAACAGAAGACAATACTATTTTTTCATTTAAAGTGGATTGCACTGGGGGCAAAACAGAAAAAATGGGGAGTTAGAATAGAACCAGAATTAATATAACTTCTTCAGAATGTACTTATTTGTTTTATTAAATTTATTACTTATTTATAGATTTATTTTTAACATTTCAAAAACTATTTCATTGAAACATAGTAGACATGTAGGCATAGAGAAGAGTACATACATTAAAATGTATAGTTCCTAATAAAATGAACTCATCCATGAAAATAACACCCCAAAAGGAAAAATTACCAAAATCCTGGACTACTTAGAACTTTTAATAATTCTATTTAATCCCCATTCCATGCAGTGTCATTGTCCATATTCATGTAAACTTACAAGATATTTATGCCTTCTGTTGGTTAGTCTTCATTAAATCCTATGTCTTTGACTTCCCATCGGCGATATTTTTCTGTTGCATAAAAAGCACCCTTTAGTATTTCTTTTTGTGAACCTAAAACTTCTCTTAAAATAGTCTTAGAATAAGAGCGAGAAATGTGAAAAGTTGGTTAGAGGAGCACATGAAATAGAGAGTCACTTCACTGATTTAATTTAAAATTATCAGATGAAGAAAGCATTTTCATGAGGTCATCTCTCCAAGGCAGATTGTGGAGAATTTTTTCTTCCAGGTTGATCAGCTCCCTGAGAAAAAGGTTTTTCCATGTGCTGTCTGGGGGGGTGGAAATAAGAAGGTGGGTGGACATGCATTGAACTGCTTCTTATCTGGGAGCATAAAGGTGAATAAGGAGTAAAGTAATTAATCATTTCCTTGCTAACTTTCACCAGTTCATAGTGCTGGATATTGAGGAGTCCATGAGTACTTATCACTCAATTTCTCCAAAAAAAATAATTTTTGTCTCTCTGTGAATTGGAGAGAAAGAGAAAAAAACGAAGACAGAGAATGATTCCTGCATAAGACAAAGTTCTCCTGACCCATATCTGATGATCACTTATTTGTTTTACTATAATCGTCTCTTTAGAGTTCTAATTCCCTATAAACCTTCCAATATCCCATAAATAAGATTCTGCTGTTTAAATATCTTCTTTCTCCTTGGATTACATGCTTAGTCTCAAAAGAATTCCAGAAAAATATTGTCTGAATCTTTCTCTCAAATATTTTATTCCTTCATCGGTTTCTTTCTGTCTTTCAACTGCCTTTTGGTCTTCTTTTCTAAATCTAGTGACAAACAGATCCCATGAAAAATACCACTTGCAATAAACTGTAATGGCTGTTTGAATACTGTGTAGAGAGGGGTTTGAAGGCTGATTTCAGCTTAACAGAAAAGAGCTCTGGAGTTGATCAGTGGTGTTTGCAGTGGTCGACAGAATGGGGAGTCTGGGGCAAATGCTGTGCATTTGCTGATGCTAATAGAAACTTTTTGTCCCAGACCCTAAACACTTCTGAGTTTAACCTTTCCCTCATTTTTATCCCCAGTTTGTGACACTGACTTATTTATTTAACTGACAATAACTTTCTCGATCACAAAATGGAAAGACATGACATTACCTTATCTACAAGACAATTGCATCATATGTGCATTGTGGCACAATTCCTCACTGTGGACTCCACAGGATATTGTGAAAATCAAATGAGATAATATGTATAAAAATGACATGAAAGTTTCCATCTTTAAAAACCATTTTATGCTTTTTAAGGCAAAAAAATATGTTATTAATTTTATTTTTCACAAAGGAGTATGTAGAACAAAGCTTTGCTACAATAGATGTGCAATAAATGTTTATTTAAATTGAAATGTGCCACTCACTTTCTCTGTAAAGCCCTTTCCTGATCTTTTTGATATGGACATTCAGTGTGTGTGTTGGGGGAGGAGGGTGGATATTGCGTGTGTATGCGTGTTTGTGTCATGTGGGTATGTGTGTTGTTTGTACACATTGTGCATGTGTCTGAAACGGTGAAGGGTTATAAGTTCACTAGGTCAAAATCTGTAAATTATCATTTTGAAAAGTCACACATAATTGATAATGGTTTTGGCATTTCTCTTTTGCAAGATAACCTCGAGGCAAAGGAATTGTATCTCTTCCTTGTAGCAAATTATTTAATAAAATGTCCTGCACTATAGACATGAGATAAATAATAATTAAGTTGATGAATTATCCTGATGAAATATTCCTTAAACAGCATTCCATAAGACTATAAAATGACTTGTCCTAAAGTTAAAAGTAAAGGTTGCTAGTTCATTAACCGCCCCCCACCCCCCCGGCATTTCTTTTTTCCATGGTGGAGTAAAATGGTTTTCAGGACCATTAGCCTCTTTGGCAGAGTTTCACTTTATTATTTGCCAACTTCTATACGTTGTAAAGCCATGCTCATCCCACCGAGTTTATAACATTTCTACCAAAATGTTCCCACTGACCTTAGGACTTATAACTTAATATTAAAATGATAAAAACAACTTTTTAACTCACTGTTTCATTGTACAGCACAAAACCACATGCATACCTAAAATAAATATGACTATATTCCCTGATTCTCCCTAGTTCAAATCTGCTCCACTTCCTGCATTTTCAAGTGACTCATAATGAATCACACCTTATTCATTCATTCAAGCTAGACAGCTTCTAATCATTCTCATTTTTTTGCTTTGCCTTGAGTAGCATATCAGTCATGTACTAACAGTGCTCAATTTCACCTCCTATATGCCTTTGACTCCATTCTCTTCAACTCCACCATTACCGACTGTATTCAGGTCATTATGATATTAGAATACAATAGCCATAACATATCAATTGCGCTGTCTCTTCCTTTCCCATGTTCATTTCAACACTTTCTAGTCATTCCTCAGAAGCTTGAAGGCAGTTGTTGAGGAAACACAGTTTGCATAAGTTACTTGTTTGAATGGAAAAAGTCGAAAAACAAAACTAAATTTTAATGCATTTTCTCCCCAGTGCCCTCAATGCCCATTATTCCCAAGAATCTTATTCATTCCTGATTCACACTTTCATGCATTACCTGACAAGCTTTTATATGCCCCTTGTTTCCTTTTAATAACGAGAATAGTAATAATTTTTATAACATAGCATTGTAACCGAACAAAAACAGAGGTTCAGTTGCCTGTCTCCACAAAAGCCAAACACATGAGGAAGTGCGAAAGGAAAGAAGTTTTATTTCAGGTGCCATGTGACCTGGGAAAATGGTGGACCCCCATCTCAAAGATCACTTCCTCTTTCTGCCGTGGAAAAAGTCCAACTATCCTCAGCAAGGCCAAGAAAAAAGCCATTTTCCAAAGTTCCTGCTCCATTTTAAAGTGCAGTCGTTTGGAGCCTATAGGTGTCTGCTAAGTGGTCTTAGCCCCCATCAAGATAGTTTAGCTTGTTTCCTTCTACTGTTCATTTCAGGGTCCCTCCTGGAGCCTGCGTGTGGAGCTGCATGGCCATGGGACGTGTGTCTGCTAGCACCACATGGTGCGTGCTCCCCGGCAAGGGAGCACATGAACCCATGGTCAGGTGCGTCACCAGGTGACGGGGGTGGAGTGGGGTAGAGAAAGAAAGGGACAGGCTCCCTCCTGGAGGCCATGGGCCACGCTGCTAAGGCCACACGGCCCATAGAGAGAATAGGCAAGTGCACCATGTGCCTGCGGGTCACAAACAAGAAAAGCTTCTGTGTTCCCCTGGAATTGCATAAACTTGGGTATGAAACAGACCAAGCAATTTCTCAAAATGATAATCAAGTTCCCAAACTTTCACATACTTTGGGTGGGTCCACCTCTCAACCAATCCCTTCTTTCCCCAGGCTTGACTGACATACCTCTTTAATCTAGTAACTCCCCCTGTGCCATTTTGATTTCTATGGCACATATGCCTGCCTTTCCCTTGTCCTACCCTAATCTTTTACAGAAAGAGGGAGGGGCAGCTTTTTCTCTATCCAATTATCTTGCTAGCTTTTTGCATGCTTGGGTCCTATCCATTGATACTCCTAGCTTTCTACACAGTCAGTGTAAGAACCTCCCCCTGCTACCATCTTGGCCAATGCAGGAGACTTTCCGGCTTTCCAGACAGACTCTTTACTGATAATAGTATGGCCACATTAAATTACCATAGAACAATATCTAACACACAAAAAGTCTAACCATTGTTGTAAATGATAATAATAATATAATTATTATTATTAAACATTTGTCCTCAAATATATCTTCTTACTAAAAAATTTCCCAATTAGGTTGAGCAGCAGCCCCACTTTCCCCAGACTGTCGCAATTTTAGCACTAAAAGTCCTGAAACCAGGGAAGTCTCTTAGTCCCAGGCGAACCAGAACATTTGTTCATCCTGCCAATACCCCCAAACAGAAGCAAACATTTCCATCTTTGGGCTCAATTTGCACAGTATTAATGCTTCTTTTTATAATACTTTATATACTTTGTGTGTTGCAAAACACTTGTCTGTTTCCCCAAATTACAATTGCTAACCAATTTAATTGTACCCTCAATTCCTAAAGCAGTACCCTAATATTAGGGGAAATATAACTAAATAAATTTCGCATAAGAATTCAGATCACAAATGTATATGATATTGGCTTTGAAAAATAAAGAGTTGTTGAATCAATATTTACTTTTAATGGGAGGACTTTGACAAATAATTTGTTGATAGAATGAAGGAAATAGAACTTACATGGCTATATGCTTCTTCTGTCAATATAGAAGAGTAAAACGGGTGGACCTAAGACCAATGTAGTCATCGCCTAAAACTTAAACTCTATACTCTAATGTGTTAAACTCATCCTAGACATATGAGCCATACATAGATTCTTCTTTCTTTTCTCTGTATTATATATTAATTTAATGTTTGTTTTTACTGTGAAGCTGTCCATTATAACTCTATATGATTTCTCTAAATTGTCAGGTGCTTTTCCATTATTGATGACATAAATTCATTAGTTCAGTCATTGAAAAGATTACTTGGAGGAAAAATTATATATATATGTATATATATGTGTGTGTATATATGTATGTACATATGTACATATGTGTGTATATATATATATGACTCTTAGATGTGAGATATGTTTTTAGAAAATATTATGAAAGGCTAGTCTATAAAACTCAAGCTGCCAAACTTTGTAATATAAATAAAATACAATTATACAAACACTGGGAGTAGGGTACAACAATCATTTTTTCCTGGGAAACATAGTCTGAAGGTGGAGCAAATTTTCTATACCTTCTACTGAGGGCAGGAAAACACAGCAGTCAGCACAGTGGGTTCTGGAGACATTCCTGACATGAATGTGCATTTGAAGTCTTGCAAGCTATGTAACCTTCAAAAATTTATCCATAATCTCTATTGCTCAGTTTATTCAGCTGTGAAATAGAAAGATCACAGAACTATCTATCTTTCTGTGAATTAAATTAGGTATCACTGATTAAGCACTTAATACCATAAATAACATGTAGCATTTCCTTGATAAATTCCAGTAATTATTATTGTTATCATTTAATTTGAATTTGTTTTTCCAATGACTGGATAGGTGTAGATAACTAAAAGGTCACAAAATGCACACCCTGTTTCAGAAATCTAAATCGTTAAAGGCATGACATAGATATTGTCAGATCTAAAATTAATAACTAATTTTAATTCTGACTAAACTGTTATTTGTTTCCAATTTTATTCATCAGAATGAATTAGATACTTGGAATTAGTGGAGACTGAAAATGTGAGAGAGTAAAAGGATGTCTAAAGGCATCCAAACATAGTTTTGATTTTGCTTTTGAACTTGTTCCATCCAAAAACAAGTTTGGTGTTTCAAATGTTTATTCATTAGAATAATTAAAAATAAAAATGATGATTATGATAGCATGTACCAAGTTATATATTAAAACGGTATTTTTACATGTTGTAGATTTTGGGCTCTAGCAAACACCACCTTTACTTTCTCTGACACATTTTGCAAATGATTGAAAAATATACATATGAATGATATAGATCAAGATTAACATGAAGCTTTCTCCATAAAAGTGAAATGGTGCACATAGCTTTTGTACAGCTACAATGCACTTTCTAATATTACATTGCAGAATTCACTTACTCTATGAAATTTCAGGCCTCATCCTCACAGGGTCAAAGCTCATCCCGGTATGCTTATCATATGACACAAACGGCAGATCACATTGTCTTCAGAGTACCCACAGGGCACTGAGTTAATAATTCACTGCTATTCCCTTGACAGAAGGTAATGAGAAAGTATAAAAACGATGAAGGTGTCTCATCCAAGGTCTTCCTTCTAGGAAGCGGGATAGGAATTCTCCCTCCTTAAGCAGATATAATTAAGTGTTTGTCCTAATGATATTATTTGTACATCAGTTTTTAAAAGGATGTTTTTAGTGATAACAATGTTACATAATTAAAGGCAGTTTCTGACTTTACATTAATTGTTATACAGTCCTAATTTTGAGACAAAATAAGAAGTTTACATAAAATGACTTGAGGTTTCTAAAATACAGAGTCTCTGTGCTTACTATAACCTTATGAAAGTGCATACATCTTTCAATTGGTTCAAAAAATAATAAACGTTTAGAGAGCCCATAATCCTATTTTGCCCTCATACCAAAATATTTCAATCCAAAGCATGCTGTTTGAGAAATCTGAAAAAATAGTCTGAAAATTTCTGTTATCTCCTCAAAGGAGAGAGAGGAGATCAGAGCAAATGGACCAGGAGAGAAGCAGTTTGTTCTCAAAGAGGGATAATGAACACCCTCCTTGTGTGCAGTATGGATTCCTCACATGTGCTGACGTAGGCAAACACTCCAGGGATCAGGGAAACTGGTGCTCTAGTAAAATATGGTCTTTAGTTAAAGGTCAAATGAAATTGTACTGGAAACCTTGGGGATACTTTAAAATAGGAGCTAAAGACAGGGGCCTGCTGATTAGAGCATGTGCTTAAGTACCAGTTTTACTTTATCAGGGAAATTGTTCATTTGTGTGAAAATTTGACCTCTGTCAGTTTGCCAAGCAGGCTGGGTCCCGAGGTCATCTCAGGCTCACGTGTGCTTGCAGAAGTTAAAGATACCTGGGGACTGCTTTCAAAGGACACTGCCAAGGTTAACAAACCCAGAACCTGACCTTCCTCTTCTTTCTTTCCATTTATATCTGTTTGTAAAGTTCAAATAGTTCTTTCCCCCTTCCCCAAAAGCGCTTCTAATGCAATAAAATGATAAAAGATTCCGAAGGGATGCAGCTATAAAAAGAGAAGGTGAGATAAAAATGTTTCACTTAGGAAGGCAGGTTATTTAGGGAAATATAATTCAGATAGCTAAATAACAATTACCATATTTCTTAAGATTTAGTCTTAAAATTTTATGATGCTACCACTTTTTAACCAGAACTAAGTGTTATTGCTAATGCATTAAAGAAAGGAGAGAGATGTTTTTCACAGGCTGTTTGTTATACAGAGAAGGTAATAATTCAGAATATTTTAAATTCTCCAAATATGTGGACCCTCTTATCACATCTTATGTAGCAACATAAATTAAGCTACAAATGAAAATGAATGATGGGCCATGATCTAATCATATGGATATACAATGATGAAATAAAAGTTGAATTTTAAATATTGACCTTAAGTACTGCTACATACTAAGATTTTCAGTTTTTCTTTTATATTGATATATGCAATTATGCTTTTGAATACATCTACTTGCTTGGTATCGGTGTCCTCTTACGAGGTTATATGCTTCCAGAGAGAATGGATTTTGTCTTATTAACTTATTAATTTCAACATCTAGAACAGCACCTGACATGTTTAGTTTTGCTGCTTCTGCACAGTACCTATTTGTGCCATTTTTACCCTTTCTTTAATGAATAAATACACAACAAACACGCTTATATATTTTATCTCATATAATCATTTTAACAAACCACATGAACCAGTTACTTAAGAAATAACAATGTTGATGAATAAATAACATTCTCACAGCTAATGAGTAGTAAAAATATAACAGATTTATAGTTGCATGTACTTCTCCCTTATCACGATAAAGAGAATTTTTATTTGTAATATATGAGTATTTTTATTTATATTGTTAGCAAAGAGCTGTGAACATCTTTCCTAGCATAAGTGAAAGTACTATGAGTCAAGCACTTTATTGGGAGCTTGGTATACTTTAGTTCCTTTGTGTGGGAAGATAAGGTTATAAATAACTTGAACCATAAGAAATGTTGATGCACCACTATTTTCAACTTCCAAAAATAACAATTTAAAGTGGTCAATCTAAGATTAACTTCATTTTACAGGGGGTAACTGAGGGTTAGCGAAATTAAATAAGTTGTACAAAACCCAATACCAGAAAGTAATCAAGATTGGAACCTAAATGTAACTTTAAATACCATTTTCTTTTTGCTTCCCAAATATTTACAGCTTTGGCAGTGAACACTCACAAGCAGTGAATCAGCGATAAACATGACACCGTATTTTAGGTGTTTCCTTTCTTTTAAAACAAACATTGAAATGTATGTAGTAAAATACAAAATTACATAAATTCTTTAAGGCAACAAGAGGCTCTCGAGAAATTTGATGCTGTGTATGTGCAGTCACATTGCTGTTGCAAGTTCTCCACTAGAAAATGGTAGAGAACAGAGCACACTCCTGGGGATCCCTTCCCTACCATTACTTCTTAAACACCCATACTGAAATTGGCCGTTGATTGACGGAATTCTATAACTTGCTGAGGATAAGATGATCATTTTCTTCGAAGGAAAAGAAAGTCTACCTATCATAAATGTCATCGGTACAAAATGACAAACTTCGGAATGAGTGGTCAATGTTAAAATAAATATTAACGTATTAGCTAGTAGTACAGAAATGAATATAGATGAATGTGGAATATACTTAAGGTAAAATGTACATTTTTGCAAAATTAAGAAGGATATTTTCTCCCTTTTAAAATCGCTTTCTATATATATTACTTTTCGCTCTTTCCTTCTCAGTATCAAAAATTGTATTTGCTGCTTTATCTATTTCTTAATATGAATCATTAAAATGAAAGACAGCATTTCTGAAAGCTTTTATTATCTACAAAGTAATATTTAATTTCTGGTTGTAATTTAGAAGCTTATAAAATCTCCAAACACCTTTTGATTTTCTATTTTAGGAGTATATAAAAAATATTTAAAAATAAAAGTATTCAAAGATATAGAATAGAGACTATTACAAATAAAGAGTGCAGTGACCCAGGCGTTACTTATATAAGTAATTATCTAAATTGACTTTCAATGAAATGCATTACTTTTCAATTAGAATTCTGAGTGGGATTACAAATTATTTAATGAACTGATTATCAAGGCTATATCGATCACATACAGCATTATGAGCAGCCCCATTTTCCTAAAATGACATGCATTCTCTACAGGTATATAAAACAAAAACAAATTTGGCCTCTGAGGTCTTTTTCTTTTTTTTTCCATTTGAAATCTGATTTAGTGAGCAAAAGATTATGTTGAAGAAAATTAATTGTGGATATGATTTTATGTCTAGATGATTTCTATACTACTACTCAAACTTCTATTTACTTTTTATTAAAGCACTTGGAAAAAATACTCATGCGGAAGTCATTTCACTCCAGCCTGATTACCAGCTTCCCAGTGTTTTTTATCAAGAAATAATAAGAAGTACAGAAATGGTATTTATTTTTAAATAGGGTACAATGTGACTAGGGATAACTTTTATAATCCTCAAAAGAGATAGACAGAAGTTTATTTTTTTCCTTTAAATAATGGAAAAGTTAAAGTCTTACTGAATACTAAGATTTGAAATAGGTAAGCAACAGTAAGAAAGATGCGGTGCCCGTCACCGTCCCAGCCAGCTGGAGCTAATTGTATTAGTTATGGCAAGAGTGCCCTCCAGAGGAATTTTGCGGAAATTTTGAAAGGCATAGGAAAAATTAATAGCTGTGAACATGATGAATTTAAATACACACTTATAAAGTAAATTAACATATTAATCTTACCAAAATAGTTAGTATATACTTTAGTTTAAATTTAGTGCTAAAAATATAGCCATCACGACTAATATCCACAAACAAACTTTTACCTTTTAGGCCATCCAAGAATCTTTACTTACATGTTATATTCTCAGTTTAATCTAAAATAGGGCATGTGTTATTTTAAAGTAAATTTAGTTCAAGTAAACAGTAAGGAACTGAGATTACTAAATTCAAATATTTGATCCCATTGTTACTTTTCCTTCATGGTATTTCCTTCGACCAGTCTTTAGAATTTAGTATAAATAAAACTATATTCTTCTATTCGTATCACTGAAATAAGGCAAAATTATAAACAATCATCATCAATTATTGAAAGTAAATTCAAAGGGGGGAACCTAAGCACCAAATTATAGATAACAAGCCCCAATAAAACTACAAAATGTTAAGTGTTAAAAATTAATAATAAATACATGAGATGGAAAAAAGAAGCCTTATGTTTGGTATTTAAACACACTTTCTTAATTTTATGGAATGCATAATTATTATTTTCTATGATGATTTATTGTCATTATCATCAAATTTGCTTTTGTTCTTTTATTATGCTAGGCACGGAGGGCAAATGCTGCGAAAAGAAAATCATAAGTAATGATTTCTCTGATTCGTACCCACTCACCATTGTGAGTCACCACCATAAAGATTTTCTGCACTTGAAACCTTAAAGGAAAAAGCAAATCATGAAAAAGCAAGTTCCTCTCAGTAATTTACTAAAATAACTGTGAAGAGTTGATATTTTTATCTTCAAATGTAATACCGGAAATTTTTACAGTAGACAGTAGATATTAATGAAAAAGAGGGAAGCCAGACATCTGATTAAGCCGGATTAACTAGGAAGGAGCAATTTCACAGTCATTCGGGAGAACAGCCAGCATCACTCCGCCAAATGGATTAACACCTGAGTGAGCAGGAAAGATCACCTTTCCAATAACTCGGGGGAACTCCGGCACCACTCCACTAGATTAATGGAGAAGGGAGAGAAGGTGCAGGGGGAAGTCCTTTTACTAAATGCATGTGCAGTAGAAGCCACATGACAAAGCAGAACTATAAGTCATGGGCAGTTGAAGCCAAAATGGCGACCATAAAGGAGAGAAAACTACCCTGGGAAAATCTGAGAAAAAGATCAGATAGGATAGGGTACGGGATCCTCGAAGATCCAGGAAAGAGATTGGGCAGGGGGAGGGCACAGGCTCAGGCCTAGGAAAAGAAAGGAAAGTGATTGGATAGTTGGAAAGAAAGCCTGATCTTTTCCAAACCCAAGGAAATATAGTTAAAGCTTAACAAAGGTGCGTCGGGGCGGGGCGTGTGGGGGAAGCAGCTGTGTGGCCCAGGTGCCATGAGCTTTGTCAACATTCGGATGGGGAAATGAGGCACAAAGAAGCTAAGTAACTTTCCCAAGGTCACACAGCTAAGAATTTTGATGCCAGCCAGGAGCAGAGATTGAGTGGGACTGCTGGAGCCTCCGGTACTGGGGGCGGGGGGTGGTACTGCAGCTCTGGGTCCTGACCCTTCTGGGCCTGGTGGGCACACGTGCAGGCCTGGGACCCCAGAAGCTGTCTCTTCCACAGCGAGACCAAACTGCACCACCTGGTCATGGGTGAGCCATCGGGCATGGGGTACCTAGAGGCAGAGAATACAATCTACCAGCTGAGCACTGGGGAAGCGCCGCCTGAAGTCTGGCAGCCTCTCAAGGGCATCCGCGTCCTCTGCGTCTCCTTGGAGCATGCCCTTTTTTCTCTCTGGCTGTACTTTTGTACTCTAATGAATGTAGCCACTACTGGTTAAAATCTTCCTATGAATGTGTCCCTGAAATTCCTTTTCCTGAGACAGTGCAAGAACCTATTTTCTCCAGTAACAAAACCACAAAAGGAAGAAAGTGGCAGATAAACTAAGATCAAATAATGAAGGCAACAAATAGAAATCAGTAACAAATATGGTAGATATTAATCCAACTACTGTCGACCTCTGAACCACATGATTTTGAACTGCTCTGGTCCACTCATACATGGATTTTTTCCATTAAGTACTTGTACTGTTTTCGATCTGCAGTGTGGTGTTCACTGATGGGGAGAGCCAACTGTATGCGTTGACCTACACCATTTTACGTAGCGGACTTCAGCATCCACCGATTTCGGTGTCTGCCAGCAATTCTGAAAATAATAGCGCATAGATATTGAAGAACATCTTAAGTTTGGGGGAAGTCAAAAGTGATTCATGGATTTTCTGGGTTTTTTTTTTTAATTTTTAAAGGTTTTATTTGTTTTTAGGCAGAGGGTAAGGATGGGAGAAAAAGAGGGAGAGAAACATCAGTGTGTGGTGGCACTCCTGCAGCCCCTACTGGGGACCTGGCCCTTAACCCAGACATGAACTTTGACTAGGAATCCAACCAGCGACCCTTTGGCTTGCAGACCAGTGCTCAATCCACTGGCCACACCAGCCAAGATGATTCATGGAGTTTCAACCGCTCTGAGGTCTGTGTGCCTTTAACCCACCATGTCGTTCAAGGATCTACTTTATATCAGTAATTACACGGAATGTCAGTTGTCTACATGCACCGAATAGCAGGGAGAAATGGCCATAGTGGATGAAAAAACAAGGTACAACTATATGTTTTGTATAAGAAATTCACGTTGAATACAAAGACAGAGATATATTACAAGTCAATGGATTTAAAATACCACTGCTTTATATGTGCATGCATACATGTGTATGTGTGTAATGTGTATATGTTTGTGTGTTTGTCCATTGGCCTATTTGTCAAGCCCTGCTCAATTACTATGTCACTTAAGTTACTGTAATTTATTTCTGCATTTTTTTGTGCTTTCTATGTTGCAAAACTATTTACCATGCTCTTCAAAAAATTCTTGTTTCTTTTCATTGACTCCTTTTCTTTCTTCTCTTACTTTACCTGATTTTAATTTATTCCCTTTTACTGGTTTGGAAACATAATGTTATTTCTATTTAATTAAAGATTGCAATAGAACATTGTTACATATATAATGACTTAACAAAGTATACAATGAGTCAGTCATTCCACCCCCACATCAAACTTTAATCACCCTTCCATTTTTATTTAATTTTTATTTACTATATTATTATAACTTGTCTTTAAACCTCTCAGAATTGGTCACATCATTAGTATTTTTTACAACCTATATTTATGCATATACATGTGTACATTATTAGTTTATTCTCCCACTTTTTTTGCATCCACTCCTTCCTGTGTTTGGTAACTTCTTGTAGTATATACGCTAGTATTTCTCTTGGTGACAAATTACAATATTGAAAAAATGTAAAGTTGTCATGGAGCTATAACAAACATACTGCACCAATTTTCCTGCAATTTTTAGGAATCATTAGTAATAGCTATTATTATGATCCAGTGGTATCCAACCTTTTCGCATCTCTGGGCCACAGTGGAAGAAGAGCTGTCTTGGGTCACACATTAAATACACAAACACTAAGGAAAACTGATGAGAAAAAAAAAAAGATTTTAAGCAAATTTATGATTTTGCATTGGGCAGCATTCAGAGCCATCCTTGGCCCTATGAGGCCCGTAGGACTGTGGGCTGCACACCCCTGGTAGACACACACACACACACACACACACACACACACACACACACACGAAACCCTGAGCTTTACTAATTGTGCATATGAAAATTCATCACATTTTATCTCTGTGTGGACTCTAGGATAAATCATTTAGCTTTAAATGAGTTATATGCATGTGTGTGTGTGTGTGTGTGTGTGTGTGTTATGTGAATACAATCAACCTTTAATTTTTATATATTTTATAAATAAAGAGACCAAGATTAAGAGGTTAAGGGCTTGAGAAATTTATCTCAAATTAAAAAATAGTTTCAGCAAAGTTGAGCTATCCCTGAGTCTCCTAGCTCTGGATGCAAGCACTGTTTACTAGACCAGTGGTCCTCAAAATGTTATCTATAAGCCTGGAGGTTACAGACACCCTCTGAGGAGGTCCAGGATGTCAAAAAATGTTCATTAAAATAAAAATGTTATTTTTCTTTTTACTTTGTTGACATTTTCACTGATGGTGCAAGAGCAATTGTAGGTAAAACTGCTAACACACGTCAAGGAACTAGCACTAAATTGTTCTAGTAGTTTTTGCAATCTACACTGAAACATAGTACAGTAAAAAAAAGGAGTGAGTTTCATTAAGCATAAAAGCAGTAAAACATCTTTTAAAAAATCTGATGAAGCCATATAATCTTTATTTTTATAAAATTTCAACCTTTGAAAATGTTATTTTAATTCTCTGGTTAATTAAATAAGAATTACGCATAAAGCACAACTAACTGTTGCATAACAAAGTAAAAGAATTATCTTGAAGAAAAGCAATCATATGACAGCTTTAATTGAAAGTTTACCTGCACCCCTTTAAAAGGAACACCATTTTTACTTACAGAAATGACTGAGAGTAAAACTACAGCTGTTTAAACTAGAGTACTGGGTAGTTGGTATTCTCAAAAATGAATAAAGTGTAACTGTCACTCAGAAAACAACTATTTGTAGTCAATAACAAAATTCAATCTCTGTAGCAAAAATATGAATTTTATAAAATTATACCCACCAGTCTAAGCTTAATATAGTCCTAATACCAAAAGATCTGAAAGATTTAGGCCAATAGGGATATTAACAAATATGATTTGGTCTTGGATACTGTGCAATAAGATGTGTTAACATTTGGAAATATGTATGTCAGTAAATTAGTATTTTACAAATAACTCATGCTATTACAAAATCATGCACAATTAAAAGATTCATTGCAACATAACTGCACAGATTTTAATAGAAGAATATGTGAACAGTTTATTAATAGGGTTTTAGATTCCATATTGCATATAATATTCAGAAAACTTTCACTTAATGAGTTCTGGTGTAGTATCAAATAACCATATGCACATGATCTGAAAAGGCTAAATATTTTTCCTTTTAAACTACACACTTGAGTGATGCTAGATTCAAAACAATATAGCACAGTAGATAAATACAAAATCATATATCAGAATTCATCTATATCCTATTAGTGACAAGTTTTACAAAAATGTTAAAAAATGCCAATTTTCTCATTTCTATGTTCTTGAAAATATAGTTATTTTTATTAAAATGTGCTATTTATTGTATCATATAAAAGTTTATTATTGTTTTATAATCAATTAATATATTTATAATTGATACCACACCAATATAAAAAGGGTCATTGAGACTATTTTGAGCCATAACATGAGGTCTGTCCAGAAAAAGTCCAACCATTGTTAAATAAAGAGGGTGGTTTGCACGATATCCATGTAACCTGGTAGCCAAGGAGAGTGGACTGGAATGCACGTGCATGAATAATGATGACTTCATTGTACTAGTTGGAGGCGGCCGCAGATGCCATTGAGTGAGCATGTGTACTGAGAGGCCATTGCATTCAAAATGATTGAGCCAGTAGAGCAAAAACCCTGCATTAATTTTTTCATTAAGCTTAACATTCCTCTCTGGAAACTATTTGGATGATTCAGAAGACCACAGTTATGGGCAACTGGTGATTGACAGCTTCATCATGGCAACATGCCTGCTCATTCATCACATCTCGTGCAGGGTTTTTTTGGTGAAAAATCAAATCGCACAGGTGACTCAGCACCCCTACAGCCCAGATTTGGTGCCTTGCATCTTCTGGCTTTTGGGCTGCATCTTCAGCCCAAAACTAAAATTACCTTTGAAATGGGAGAGATTTTTAGACCATCATTGAGGTTCAGGAACATACGGTGGGGCAGCTGACTGTAACTGGGAAAACTGTGTGAGGTCTCAAAGTGCCTACTTTGAAGGGGACTGAGGCATCATTGTCCTATGTACAGTGTTTCTTTTATCTTGTAACCTCTTCAATAAATGCCTCTATTTTTCACAGTACATGGCTTTATACTTTCTGGACAGACTTCTTGTACACCAACAAATTGGATGGCATAAAAGAAATAGATAAATTCTTAGGAACATACAATGTACCAAGACTGAATCATGAATAAATGAAAAAATCTGAATAGACCAATTACTAATAAGGTGATTGGATCAGTAATCAAAAATCTTACGACAAACAAAAGTCCAAGACCAGATGGTTTCACCAATGAATTTTCACCAAACACTTAAGGAAAAATTCATACCAATCTTTCTCAAATCTTTTCAAAAATGGAAGAAGAGACATTTCCAAACTCATTTTACAATACCAACATTACCATAATACCAAAACCAGACATGGACACTACAAGAAAAGTGAATTGCAAACCATATTCCCTCATGTGACATATGCAACAATCATCAAAACAAAGTAAAAGCAAACTGAATTCAATAATACAATAAAGGATTCACTCACCATGATCAAGTGGGATTTATTCCAGTCATACAAGGTTGCTTCAGTGTGATACACCACATTAACAAAATGAAAGTTAAAAATAATATGATCATCTTAATAAATGCAGAAAAAACATTTGACAAAATTCAAAAGTCTTTCATTAGAAACACTCTCAACAAACTTGTAGAGAAGGACCATGCCATCAACATAACGGTGAAACTCTGAAAGTTTCTTCTCGCAGTTCAGAACAAGGCACAGATACCCACTGTCAACACTTTTCTTTTACACAGTACTAGAAGTCCTAACCAGAGCAATTAGTCAAAGAAAAGAAACAAATGGCATCCAAATCAGAAAGGAAGGAGTAAAATTTTCTCTATTTGCAGGTGGCATGATATTATATATAAAAACTCCACCAAACACTGTTAGAACTAATAAGCAAATTTGATAGAGTTCCAGAATATAAAATCAATATACAAAATAATTTTGTTTCTATAAACTAACAACAAATTATCAAATAGAGAAATTAAGAAAAAATTTCATTTTCACTGACACTAAAAGAATAAAATATTTAGGGATAAATTTCACCAAGGAAGAAATGTATCTGTACTTGAAAACTATGAAACATTGATGAATGAGACCGAAAAGGCAAATAATTTTTACAGAAATAGAACAAATAATCTTAAGATTTGTATGGCACCACAAATGATCCTGAATAGCCAGAACAATCTGAAGAAAGAAGAACAAAGTTGGAAACATCAAACTTCCTAATATTAAACTATACCACAGAGCTATATTAATTAAAATAACATGGTGTTGGCTTAAAATAACAGAGAAATCAATGAAACAGAATAGATAGCCAAGAAATAATTCCATGCATATGTGTTCAGTTAATTTATGACAAAGAGGTCAAGAATATGCAATGAGGAAAGGATAGTCTCTTCAATAACTAATGCAGGTAAAACTGGTTAGCCACTTGCAAAAGAATGAAACTGGATCCCTATCTTGCACCATACACAGTCATCTAAAAATGGATTAAAGACTTAAATGTAAGACCTGAAACCATAAAAACCCCTTGAAGAAAACTAGGGGGTAAGCTCCTTGACATTGGTCTTGGCAATGATTTTTTAAATTTGGCACCAAAAGGAAAAACAACAAAAGAAAAAAAAACAAATTAGACCTAATTAAATTGAAAAGCTTCTCTACGACAAAGGAAACCATCAACAAAATGGAAAATCAACCTTCCAAGTGGAAAACATTTTTGCAAGTCATATATCTGACATGTGTTTAATATCCAAAATATGTAAAAAAACTCATACAACTCAATACCAAAAAAGTCTAATCAAAAAGTTGGAAGAGGAACTGAACAGGTATTTTTCCAAAGAATATATAAACAGCCAAAAGGCACATAAAAAGGTGCTCAATAGCATTAATCCTCAGGGATATGCAAAACAAAACTATAATGAAATATCACCTCACACCTGTTAGAATAGCTATAACCCTATAGAAAAGAGCTAATAATTGTTGGCAAGGACGTGAAGAAAAGGGAACCCTTTTGCACTGCTGGTAGAAAAATGAATTGGTGTGTCCACTGTGAAAAATGGTATGAAGTTTCCTCAAAAATTTCAGAACAGAATGAGCGTATGATCCAGCAATCCCACTTCTGGGTATATAAGAAAAGAAAATTAAAACAAGATCACAAAATATATACATTCCCATATTTACTGCAGTATTATTCACAATAACCAACAGATGGAAAAACCTGAGTGTCCATGAATAGATAAAGAAAAGGTGACATATATAAATAATGAAATATTATACAACCATGAGAATAAGGACATTATGCCATTTGTGACAACATAGATAGAACTTGAGGGAGTGAAGCAAGTCAGATAAAGACAAATATTGTGTAACGCCACTTGTATGTGAAATTTAAAGAAACTGAACTCATAGAAACAGAGTAAATGGTGGTTACCAGGGACTGAGGGTGAGAAAAATGTGGAGATGTTGGTCATAGGGAACATGTATGATGAACATACTCTAGGGATCTAATGTACAGATAATGGTTATAGTTAAAAATGTTACTATCATAATACTTGAAAGATGCTTAGAGATTAGATATGAAATGTTCTCACTACAAGAAAAGTGATAGTAGTTAAGTGACATGATGCAGGTGATCATCACTTTGAAATTCATAATGTATTCAATTAACATGTTTTATACCTTAAACTTGCACAATGCTGTAGATAATTATATCTCAATAATACTTTTAAAAATTCAGATAAAAATTAATAGATATTTTAAATGTTTCTCAATTTTTATTTTTATTATGGTAAATCTTAATATATATAAACTATATGAACAAAAGTTATAAAGGGGTTTCTATCTTTAAGAAGACAAAAGATTCTTGAGACCAAAATTAGACTGAACTCCATTTCTTAAGAGACAAATGAATCTAGCCATATCCTCACAAAGTGCATTACAAAGTGGCAACATTAAACCTTAATTCCAACTCCACTAAGTGAGCAATGAAACTACTATATTTTATATGAAGAAGAAAGAATCTCAAAGAATAATACTTTCTAAGAGAAGTTTATTAAAGTACCTTTATAGACTTAATCAGCCATCCAGGCTTGGGATTAAATAGCTAGATTATTACTGGTAATCGTTTGGTTGTGCATATTAAATGTGTTCATAGTAGGTGTTAACGGAAGAGATTGAAGAAAATGATTTAGACTGTCACCATGCCAGTTACTCAAGGTGCTCAAACAAAGCACGGGAACATGTAATTTTATTTGTACAATGACTGATAAGATAAAATCAAGAGTGAACAAAACTCCTTTCATAGTGTGGTAGTCAATCATTAAACATGAAATGAACTTCTGAGCTCACCTTGTTTGCATTCAAATGGTGAGAGAAATAAAACTTTAAATAAAGAAGAAATTATAAGGTAAGTAATAGTAATGTGGAATGTGTTGTGAAGTATTTTCTGTAGTTATATAATTATATAAATTCCTAAATAATTGTGAAGATTATTAATTTATAAATAGAGTAGAATTTCCATAAGCAAATTTTTTTAAATGTACTTTTAAAAAAATTTCGGGGATGATCTTTCTGGATAAGAATTGTTGAGAAAGCAGGGTATAACAAAAATGCTTTGTAGAATTATCTAATTGTTGAGGATCTTGATTTGAAAATCTTCTTTCAAAAATGAAACTGTTAAACCCAAAAAGGTTAAATGATATTGTCAAGGTCAGTAGTTGGCTTCAACCTGAAACAATTTGAATTCAAAGAAAGAGGAGGGTAAAACAGAAACTTTAGAAACACTGCTGCTACATAACCAGAGACATTTTGGTCCCAAGTTGAGTGTGCGGCTGAAGAACAGTAATTAGTGAGAGTGCTCAGCCCTTGAGAAACGAGTGGTGAGATTAATAAAGTCCTTATTACTAACTCATCACTTCATTTTATTTCATCTTCTAGTCTATGAAACTACCTTTCATTTTTGTCACAGGCATACTCATTTCCTATAGTTCTAGCATTTTCAAATGGAATTTCAAATTGAGAAATTCTCAGCTTGACACCAGGCTTCATGCTGAATCTGTCATTTTAATAATAGTTAAAGGACACTCATAAGCTCATTAGTATAACAAACATTCTGCATATATTTATGTGCTAGATTTTACCATAGATAAAAATCAAGAAACATGACTAAATCCCTGCCTTCAAGAGTTTATGTTCAGAGAGAAAGAAAAAAATGGCAATTATAGTTCAAGGTGCAGTGCGATAGTGACTATGAGACATAGAGGCTCTGTGACAAGACTTTAGTGTAAAAACAGTGATAGAAAAGAATATTAGCTGTCAAAGTGATGTTGGTGAATTACAGCTCTAGAATCAAGCAAAATAACTGTATCTGTAGCAAAATAACAAAACACCTAGAAGAAAAAGACATTTTTCCACAAATCTCATAATATATTAAAAAAGTAAAAAACTAACTGCAAGTCAGTAGAGAGAACAAGACAACAGACATTAATAACAGAACCTAAAAAGAAAATGAAAGAAACAGAAGATAATTCCAATATAACAGCTCTGGTCAGACAGTGAGTAGAGACAGATGTTTAACAAACTGGAGTTGCAGGGGCTCTTGGTAAATTGCTAAGAGGGCACAATAACAGAAGGTCTGGTAGACACAAAATTTACAGTATTTTCAGTGGAAATGTGAATTCAAGTCATACCTAATTTCTGGGTCTCTGAGAATTACCTTAATCCAGGAGACCCATGAATGAGATCATTTTAGATGAGATCTTATCTTTCTAACAGCAATTTTAAGGAAAATTAAAGTGTTGCTAAAGTCAGGATACTACTAGAATTTCCAATCAATATTTGGTGAAGCACAGCTTTAGCACTGCTACAATGCTATCAAGTTACTTATAATTGTGGAGAATAATTCAGGGTAAGACAGAGAAGATGCCCTTTTAATAACAAACAATTTAAAAAACAGTGCAGAAATGTTGGATGATGATGTTGAGTTAAAGACAAAGTACATATCATAGGTAACACATAGCATGGATGGTGTCTGAGAAAAAAAAAAAGCATAACATTTTTTAATTTCCCCTTGCTAAAACAAATAAATCAAATCTTTAAAAAGAAAAAGAAATTCAATTACAATTGTTTGCTTGGACAACTCAGAAGCACAAAAAGAAGAACATTATAATTTAAATATTTAATGGCAATAGACTGAGATGAGGGGAATCATTCATTTTTATGTTGGAGATCATCTATCTCATAATTTCCTAAATCATATTGCAATGGGCTGATAAAAATGATAAGCTCTGTAAAACATAATGTGTAATCAATAAATTCTAGAAATTTGTTTCCTTACTGCAGGACTTCACACAGCTTTTAAGCATTTTTCTTGATATCTCAGAGGAAAGTCTCATAAACTCTCTTTCCCAAACAGATTTGGAGACAGGGGTCACGGACACCTGATATCTCCCAATACTTGAGATCTAGAAAGCCTAGGTTCAGACCACGGAGTTATAATACTCAGAAGGTTCCGGTTTCTTCCCCCAGGATGTGTGGATATTCTTTTGTGACATGCCCAACATCTGAAGGAAGTGGGAGCTAGGACAATCAATCTCTGAGATATTCAAGTTAGTGAGAACTGATAGGGAACAGGAATTAACTTCCCGGACTGTAAACTATGACAGTGATACGTGACAGCTACCAAGGACATGTAAGAGTGGAAGAGACAAGAAGCAAACTTGAAACAGGAAGAAAGAAAAACCAAATTCTGTAATCTTAGATCAAGCAGTGTCTGAAGTCAACTATACCTCTTAATTTTTTAATTATATAAAACAGTAAGTTTTCTCTTTCCCCAACCCCATCCTAAACCAACTTGCAACCAAAACAAAGTTCACTGATGAACATGGGCAAAATCTGGATAGGTTCCTCAACTTTGATTCAATCACCTTTTAAAAATCAATATTTTGTACATATTAATCACCTTTAAGATCATCATATTATTTATATTTATTGGTCAGATATTATGTATAAAGATAAGATGAGGGGAGACCCCCAAATAACCCAGAATTTATTTATAAAATATTGTGTGTTTATTCTTACATGTTTAAACTTCAGTCACCTTCAAAGTACTCTCCATTTGAGGCAATACATCTATCAATATACTTTTTCCACTGCTTAAAACAGTTTTTAAACTCCTCGATTTTGATGCCTTTTAGTGCTGCTGTCTTTTTTGTTTCACCTCTTCCACGTCAGCAAAATGTTTCCTTTTGAGGACTTTTTTCATCCGGGGAAACAAACAAACAAAAAAATGTTGCTTGGGGTGAGATCTGGTAAACAGGGAGGATAGGGCACAGGGGTCATGTAGTTTTTGATCAAAAATTGCTGAACACTCAGTGTGGTGTGGGTAGGTGTGCTCATAAACCACCCATCATGAAATGGGCAAAAACATTGAAAGAGTCTTCAAAAAAAAAAAATTCACTGAAGCCAAACATACCCTCTCACAACACCACCAGCTGGTACACTGACACAGATGGATTTCTAGAACACTCATGTAGCTGGGGATGCCTGTGCTACAAGAGTTTCACCCTCCAGAAGGTAATTCAAGTTCTTTTGGGGGGATTTTATCTCATACTTTGGCACATGTCTTGCTCTTGTCATCTATCTCATTGACGTTATTTTATCTCTACTCTGACTCATTATATTGGTTTTAAATTTCTTTCTCAAGGGAACTTTGTTTTATTTGCAAGTTCTCCTCAATGTCTTCCCTCTGTGCTACTCTATGTGAAACATAATAATGAATCAATGGAACGGTTCCAACCAACTATTTTTATGTAAACCTCTCTGACCCGAAGGAGCATTTTTTGCTATTAGGACTGCAGCACATATTCTCTGTAAACTAAGCACACAAAACATAATCTGGCACCAAAAAAGTTTGAAGACTGTTGGATTTCATCCTAGAAAAAGTAATCAGTCTTCTATTTTCTCTTGCTACAGGTATTGCTCTCTTTGGACTTAACATGTGCTCAAAAATTTGGTCTGCCAATCTCTTTCCCCTTCTCCCCAAGAAAAGATGTTCTTAAAGTGGCTGATGATTTTAAGAAATAAATGTGATAAAAATTTTTAATAACTGGTATACTATTATGTTTAAACTTTTGATGGTATTTATTGTTGAATAAGAATTACTTTCAAAGAATGAATATCTGATAGTATAATTTAATAGAACATCGTTTGAGACTACCCGTCCTATTTACTAACTTAAATTATATCAATAAAACAACTACCATATTTTGCTGTGTATAATGCAGTCCCATGTGTAATGCGCACCCACGTTTTAGTGCACATTATACATGGGATTACTATACATGTTATTATACCAATGGTATGTAACCATTATACCCATGTGTAATGTGAATCCTTATTTTTCCCTCAAAAATTTGGGCAAAAAAGTGTGCATTATATACATGGAAAAATATGGTATCTTTTTATCCTTTAAAATTGATATTATACTTATGTGTGTTTTTCTCTCACTTCCACTATAACCGTTTTTCTTTCGACCCTCCCTGTGGTTGTTCCAGAGCCTCAATAATAATATATAAGCTTCATTTCATATATAAACTAGGCTATTGAGAGTAACTGTTTGGAGCAAAATACTGTATAGACTGTTTCCTGGATTACTGAGAAATGGAGCCAAGGTCAATTAGTGATATCTGTCATGGGGATGACTGGTTATGTATAATAAATTTGTTCCTCTAAATTTAGCCAAAGGTTTTTGTGAAAACATTAAGATTATTTGACTAGCATATATTTTACATTAACTTCAAGTGAACAGAACTATAAATTAGAACAAGAATTAGATATTAAAATCTTTGACATATTTTTATTTTAAAAAAATGAAACTTTAGAAACACCTCACATTTCTCAGAGTTGAAATTCCGGAAATAGGATAGTCATTAAAAAATAAAAACTTTTCTTTATCTTTAACCCAATGGGATTCCAACAGAGAAATATCAAAGCTCCATTAAATACCTTTTAATGCTAACATAGTGAAAATATTTTCTTGAAGGTGTAAAAGATGGAATGCCCTGGACTTGAATCTGAAATCTAGTTAATTGCAAGTTTAATTAACTTGATGTAATAAGAATTAGTAAGAAAAAGGCTGACTGTTGTGCCCAAAAGGTATCCAGCCATGTAATACGAAAAATAGAGGCATTTATTGAAGAAGACACAAGATATAAGAAACACTGTATACAGGACAGTGACACCTCACTGCCTTTCAAAGTAGTACCTTAGGACCTCACATAGTTCTCCCAATTGCCATCAGCTGCCCCACCATATTTTCCGGAATCTCATCAACAGTCTGAAATCTCTTCCATTTCAAAGGTAATTTTAGTTTTAGGAAAAACCAGAAGTTACAGGGGGGTTTAGTCACATGGGTGATTTGACATTTTGCCAAAAAACATTACGCGAGACATGATGCATGAGCAGGCACATTGTGGTGATGAAGCTATGAATCACCAGTTGCCTATAGCTACAGCGTTCTGCACAGTTCATCCACACAGTTTCCACGAAAGAATGTTTAAGCTAAACACAAATTTGATGCAGATTGATTGCTTTGCTTGATCAGTCATTTTGAATGCAATGGCCACACAGTACCCATGCTCACTCAATGGCGTCTACTGCCCCCACTGACTAGTACAGGGAAGTCGTCATTGTTTTTGCATGCTCATTCTAATCCACTCTCCTTGGCTGCCAGGTTGCATCAATGTCATGCAAACCGTTCTCATTATATTCACAATGGCTGGGCTTTTTCTGGACAGACCTCATATATTCATTAACTAGCCTTAGAACATATTAATGAAACTGCTAAGGCTTAGCTTGTCCTTAATAGTTTTAACAATAGTATTACATATTTCTATGCACTATTACTAAAAATGTCATAATTATATAAGCAGAACAACTTTATTATTTAGCTCTAACAAGCAAAAAATGTAAAACTGGCAGAATTTTATTTCTAATATAGCAGTCAAATATCTTTCATTTACTCTGCATTTGCCATCTATCAGTGTCTTCTTTAACTCTAGTGTGTCAGAGGTGGTGGATAGATATTTATATATCTAATGAGCCATGATTCTTCTCAGTACCAAATCACGATTATACTAATCCCAATGACCTGCTTTTGACACTTAGAGAAGCATTTCATTTCCAGAAGGTGGTGCTCTAGAATAGGTGGAAGCAGGTTTGCTTCCCTTCCGAAACACAGCAGACCTTCGTTCCTTAGCATTCAGGTTAACTGAAATTATAAAACATGGAATTGGTAGTCAAACAAAATAAACGACCAGATTTCCTTTCTTTGATAGTGTTTAAAACTCTAAATATTTTTCTATGTCCATTACCTAACTTATTGTTGGGGAAAATTAGCAACACAACCAAACACAAGTTTGGATACTGCAGCATTAAAACAAAATACAAAAACATAATGGGGTATGATAGAAAAGTAGGCCAGTTAGAATAAGAGTATATGGCTCTGATTTAACTTTTTAATAAAGTTCATTTATAAATGTATTTGAATAACATTTGAAGCCATATAATTACATGCAAAATCAGATAATTAGTTATAAAAATTTGTGCAACCTCCCAGTGATTATTAAGAATATATCCAAAATTATAAAAACCCTGGCCTATAAAAAGCATATGAAGAAGTTGAAAAAAGAAGTAGAAAAGTAAAGGAAACATAAAAATATTCTTCAGGAAAGAAAGATCAATTCTGTCATTTCTCAAATTTTCTAAATAGAGTTCTTAGAAATCTTTGCCTAGTGAAAATGTATGTGGAATCAGAGAGGTAATAAAGTTTGACTACAGAAAATTGATCCATTTCTATGCAGAGACAGAATGGGAACATTTGTGGTTTTGCCTGAGATTGTGGATGTTTCTAGCACATTCTTTTATTTCTATCAGTAATAAAAATGTATTCAATACTCAAAAGAAAACCCTATTTAGAATGCCAAAGTCCACTTCAGTTCAATAAATTATACCTTTATAACCAGTATTGAAACATTTATTTTTTTTCTCCCCAGTTGATCCCTCCAGACTTTGAAAATTCTCAATAAGTATTTTATTTTTATGGCAATATGTTTGTTTGCATAAGTTTAATAAGAATCTGTTCTCTTTGCAACAGGACACTATTAGAAACTAGTTACATTACAAGGCTTTTTGACTGGAATATCACATTTGAGAGAGTGACCAGGAAGCTTTAAGGAATTAAGATTGATTTTGGAAACTATAAAATCCCCTTGTTAAAAAAAGCCTGGTACCTTGCTTACATGGTTCACAGTAGTTTTTCCAGCAAAACCTTCATAAAGAATGAAGGTTTCTTACTGGGAGATGCAAGGAAAGAACCTCAGGATACATTGGAGACCTCAAAAAGAGAAATTAACCCCAAATTTATAGGTATTACAGGCAAGGTCTGAAGGCAAGTATGTAGATTGGCTTTTCCTGGCCTCGAGAGACCTTTTTTAAGTTCAACCTGAAGATTCCTTATGAAAATTTCCAGTAAAGCAGATTAAAAAGAGCCTATGTGGTTAATTACTATTCATGTTAAACTTAGACAATCAGACCAAATTTATTGAAACTAGGCTTGTTTTGCAAATAAGCCTTAATCATGTTATCTTTGGTAGAGGTAGAGAGAATTTTAGACGGAAAAATTGTTTCAATAGAAACCATAATATACATATATGGATATTAGGTTTTAGTGCTGTTTATTGTATTTAGAGGATTTCTTTTCCTACCTACAAACTGGACTGGATCCTGAATTTTTTAATTTTCTTAAATACATGGCTGCAGCCCTTCAAACTAATATTTTCATTTTCTGATCCATTGACTTGAAATCGTTGAGAACTAAAACTGCCCTTTTCAAGGCCATGCAAGTTAAAGTGGGACGACTTGATGTGGACGTCAGAAAAATCACACAACAGCTGATATAGAGACAGTCTTCACACCAGAGGCATTCACACTGCAAACCAGGGAAACCTTTCAGGCTGTAACTGCCTGTCTTCACTTCACTTGAAGACGATTCGAGACAGACACCTAGCAATCTTCTTGACTGCCTGTCTTCAGAGCTCAGAAACCAAATCCATAGTCTGCTCCAATGATTTTTACTTTTCTTTTCTTTCTATAGAGATGCCTCTTATTAAATACCTTAGTGCCTGCACCATAGGCTCAGCTTTGGGAGTCCACTTGTGTCCCTGTGTCCTGAAATGAGACACAACTGTTTGAACTGAACTGAACTTTTGTCAAGACCGAAATTGGTATAATGCTCTATAAAACAATCTACCCAACCCAAATCTGGAATGCCAAGGCATACCTGTATGTTATGCAGATTGTTTTGAACTAAAGGCAACTTTAACTGCATGCTCAAGAGAAACTTCTGCCCCTTTCCCTTAACGACCTAGAAATTTGAAATTGAGACCTTATCCATAGAGACTGTCAGAGATAACTACTTTTGACCCACCTATAATGCAGGGAAATTATCTACTTACTAAAGGTCTTCTCTTTTCATCATCCTGCAGTGACCTTTCAAAGCCCCCAAGACACCTTACCTCATGCCTAGCTCAGGATGTCTTACATACCCATGTTCTCTATCTCTACCTCTTATACATGTGGGGTCTCTGTCTTTCTCATGTATGTGGGGTTCCCATGTATATGTACACATTAAATTCAATTATTTTCTCTTCCTGAAAAGATATGTTCTCTTTTACTCACAGAAGCTTTTGATTACCCAATAATTATCTTCTTAAGAGAGAATTGGACACTATTCTTACTCTTTGGAGACTGCACATATTTTGTGGGCTATATTCTGCTAGGACAGTTGAGAAGCTTCTGGAGTTTCATTAAAGGTCACATACACACTGACTTTCAAAGATCAATATACTCTCTACAAAAAAATTAGTATGCTTTTTGTCTAGTTACTGACAGATCCATGGATAAATAAGTATAATCAAAGATCTAATATAGACAGGATTTTTATGTTTCCTGTCTATCCTTTTATATTTACTGGTCTCTTTGCTCAGCACAACTTTGCTTTCCTTCGGTTTCATTGTGTCTACTTTGAAACTACCTCAAGATACTAGTTTAGGCAGCCCTTTCCACACGGTCAGGCCAAGTCAGCAATCAGTCATGCCCGTCACCTCCTGCCACTGTCCGGCCATGGATCTGCACACAATGAGCGAGCTTTGGGCCTTTGCGAAAATGCGTAGGCACAATCCCAGCATTCTGCCTCCTGAGACAATGCCCTTCCTGAGGGGGTGAGTGGAGAACATGACAGGGAAAATGCCACCTGCTACTCATAAAACCAAATCAGAAGAAAATAAGGAAGAAAAAACAGATAGTAAGAAGGTGGGGGAAGACATAAAAACAGAGGGATCATCAAGTGAGGAAAGTGACCTGGAAATTGACAATGAGGGTGTGATTAAACCAGACACTGATGGCCCTCAAGAAAGGGGAGATGAAAATGTAGAGATAACCGGGGAGATGATGGATCAGGCAAATGATAGAAAAGTACCTACCGTTGATGCCCTAAATGACAGTGAACTACAGAAAGCCATTAACTTGTTCACAAATGCCATTAAACCAACTCCTCTCTTGACCACTCTGTTTGCCAAGAGAGCCAGTCTCTTCATCAAAGTACAGAAGGCAAATGCTGCCATCCGAGACTGCGACAGATCTATGGAAATAAACCCTGATTCAGCTCAGCCTTATAAATGGCGAGGGAAAGCACACAGACTTCTCATTGGGGAGAAGCAGCCCCTGATCTTACCCTTGAGTGTAAATTGGATTATGATGAAGATGCTGGGACAATGCTGAAAGAAGTTCAACTAAGGGCCCAGAAAATTGCAGAACATCAGAGAATGTAGGAGTAGAAACATGATGAGCAAGAGACCAAAGAAGGAATGGAAAGGGTTAAGAAGGCTCAGGAAGAACATGAGAGAGCCCAGAGGGAGGAAGTAGCCAGACAACAATTAAGAACTCAGTATGGCTCTTTTCCAGGTGGCTTTCCTTGGGGACTGCCTGGTAAGTTTCCTGGAGGGGTGCCTGGAATAGCAGGAATGCCTGGGCTCAGTGAAATTCTTAGTGATCCAGAGGTTCTCGCAGCCATGCAGGATCCAAAAGTCACGGTGGCCTTCCAGGATGTGGCCCAGAACTCAGTAAGTATGTCAAAATATCAGAGCCACCCGAAGGTTATGAATCTCATGAGTAAATTATCAGCCAAATTTGGAGGTCAAGTGTAATGCTGTTCTGACAGATAAAGCCCTTGCTGAAGGAAAAGCAACTTGCGTCACCCCATGGACGTCACAATAATACAAACCAGCATACCTCTGACCTTCTCGTGAAGAAAGCTGGGGTGTGTTGTAGAGAATTCCTACCCCTCTGCCCCATATGCCGCTGTAATATTTTACAGTGGTTTGCCGTTACAGTATTTTTTCAGATAGCGTTGTCCTACTAGGAGTTATAAAGCTCAAGCACTTTTAAACCTTAAAAATAGTTTTTAAAAATATTAGTTTAGGTAGGAAAGCCTCACCCTTAATCTAAACTTTGAAACTAGGATGTATCGCAATAACTGAGAAGTTTCGGTGCGGGCACTTGAGGACACCTGAGGTCCATTTACTGCTAAAGCTGCTTCTTTAAAATCATCTGTTATAACCAGCCCACATATAGCTTGTTGCAGAACTTTTTTGTGCAACAAGAGATAACAAATAGATATATAAACATTCTGTGTTTTTTTCAATGTTCTCGGTGTTTCCAAATAGTTCAGAGGTTACATGTTCTTTTGGCAAGAAGTCTACCTGTGCGAGGATTATAAATGATGGTTTCACCAAGTGTTTATCATGGAGTAATGAGGATCACTGACTTTCCAGCCTGCAATATCTGGGCTCCTGCCACCCACTACCCAGCTATTAGCCCAATGCCTAATGTTTTTTTTAGTATGGTGGAGTTCCACAACTAGGAGCCAAATTATGATTTACTTAAGATGCTGTTTTTAAAAAAACGAACCCAAACTCCAGCATTTTAAACAACATAGAAATGTGTGTCACATTAAATAATTCAGGGGTAAGTGGTTTATTATTGGCCAAGCATTCTGCCTGTCTCGACACACGACTGTCTCTGGATCCAGCAAAGCCATTCAACCTTTGCCATCGCACAGTGATCAGAAAGAGAGCAAGGTGCCGGAATATTGTATGCCCTACCCTTAGAAAGACAAACCTGAAGTGGCAAATATAACATCTTTGTAAATTCTATTATCTAGAATGTAGACACATGGTTAACCTCTTGATAGGGGAGCCAAGAAAGGCAGTTTTTAGTTAGATATATATGTTACCAGCCAAACCTCTGTTTTGGAAAGAGGTTAAGAACAGATATTGGGAAACAACTCACAATCTGATACACTACTGTTAAACACTTGCTCGGAAACAAATCTAATTGTTAGATCAGGAAAGGAAGATTTAATACAGAGAATAAAGTACTTTCAAAACAATGAAATAAAAAAAAGAAAGAGAAACAAACAAACAAAAAAATGAAAAAAAGGGCCAAAGTCCTGGGCTTTAAATTTGGTATATTGCACTGCAGAACTGACACATGCAGGGACTGAGGCTCCCGCTGGAACTGCTAAGTGCAAACACTCACTTTAATAGCAATTCCCAAATCCGAAAGCTGGGAATTAGCTCTCCCCACTACCTTTGACACAGCTGACCCTCAACACCAGGGAAAGGGAAGAATGATCACTAGAATATTGCTTTGAAAACAAGATCTTGCTTGTCAATAGAAAAATAAATCCAAAGCAAGACAAATATTTCTTGCTTCCTCCTTTTAAATTTGTACAAATGCATTTTAATGGTAGAAACTAATTTTCATCTTGACTTTTGGGAAGTGTCACTTTAAGCTTTTCAAACTCTACATGAGGAAGAAGGTTGGAAGGGAGTTTAATGAGCCAGTCCACAGCATTTACCAGTGCTACTGAAGAAGGACACCCAGAAGAGCAAATATTGGTAAAGCATTATTTTATTCCAACTGAATATGATTTAATAAACTTTTATTTGTTTTTAATCTTTAGTAATTGAATAATCATTTTAAACAAAATGATTGGATTAATTTCACAAAAAGAAATCTCAGGAAACTCAATTTGTGTAAGGTTGAAGAATGTCAATTTCTTGCTCCTTTATATTAGACTTTAAACAAATACTGTTTTTGAAGTTTTGAAAGTTCTGTCTTTATAAAGACTTCACACACTATTGATTCATTTTGTTCCTCCTCTCAAACTGAAGTGAATAAAAGAGCAAGCAATTTACTTAATATAAACACCAGTGCAACTAGCACTTTACTTCAAAATAACTTGGTCAAGATATTTTCCTTTGTTGTTTTCCTAATATTTTAAATTGGAATATGCAAACAACTTTATCATTTCTATAACAGCTTTCATTTGTTTTCTGATAAAATACTAACTGGTTCAGATCACTATGCTAGGCAACACGGCTAGGGGTGGGAAGTTGAACTGTAACCTCCATGACAGCAAGACGTTGCCAGTCTTGTTCATCACATTATACCCAGCAACAGGCAGCTGCCAAGCAGCTAGTAGATACACTGTAAGAATCTTTGGCTTCATAAGTGAGGTCCTGCTTTCAAAGCGTTTATACAAATAATATTGGGAAGAGTATAAAAGTTAGAAAAATGCTGAGTATATATAAAACATGCGTGTAGCCAGACTCAAGGTTCTGGATCATAATTCTTGGTATCAAATTTTAAAGATGACTATTAAGCTATATCCTACTGGCAAGGTCACACTGTTGAAGAATCTTTCCTGACTCATTTTCAACAGCATTATACCAAAATCACAAACTATTTACATTGACTCCCTAGCTAATCTTGTAAACCTTTTTTATTTCTACTTTTATCATATATGATTAGATAATAAAAATTACTTTTAAATTGAAATTTACTAGGGTCTTGAGGTTGAACAAACAAAATCAACATTTTCCTAAGCTAGGAAAAATGTGAATATATTTAATCAAGTTGAAGAAAACTTGATAGTCAGACCCACAGAATGGTAAAAACAGCATTTTCAATGGCTCTACTCTTCTGTGAATTAAAACCACTGTTTCCATCATCCTGATCCAGTCCCATAATCAAATGCATGCTAACATCAACAAAAGTACTTTAAAGATATAAATTTTTTGCTTATTACTCTTTAGTATCTTTTGGCACAAATTCTGTTTCACACAGAGGAGCTACTTCATTGTTAAGTGTTCATTTTAAATCCTTTACTCATTAGGTAAACTCCTTTTTTCCATACAACCCTCCAGTGTTTGATGAAAAGTAGATTTCCAAACATGCCAAACCTGCTGAACAGGAATAAAAGCTTCCAGGGAAGCATAATGTTACCTTGAGATAGAAGTGCTTTGGCTTGTATGAGCATATTTCACTCTTGAAAAGAAATGAGGTTACATTTCATTTCTGGAAGACATATGCTTCAGGTAAGAGACTCAAACAAACTTGCTATACTTAACCAAATACGTAGGAGAATATTTTAATTCAAATGTTTTCTTGCAACAATGTAGCTAATTATATTGTGTACCTTAAGCGGCAGAGGAGTTTAAAATCTGAATAAATGTGTATATGTTCTCCAGAGGGTAGATCTTGTCCTGAAGTATGGGTTATGCCTTGATTATTCCTGCCCTTTCACCCCGTCTCTCTTTCTTCCTCTCTTCCTCTTTCCCTTCTCCCCTCTCTCCTAAGACAGACCTCATAGTTTGCATTGATCCCATGCCCTTTCCATCAGCTCCTAACCGCTCACTTTCTTGTCCCTCAGAGTCTTGAACCAGTTGCAGTCATGACTGCTGGCAGATTTTTTTCTTGGTGCACACTTTTCTCCATGTCCAGAAGCTCATGCAGGTAGTCTAGAGACTGGGTGCTGGTGATGACGCCAAAAGGAAATTTTTATTCAGTGAAGAATACGAGGCCCATATTCATAACATATGGGCTTCAAACTGATTAGCGTTCCTGCTGGAAAAGGCGGCTGTTTTCTGTCTGTTCTGTCGCTCCATGCTGGGCTCCTTCTGCCTGTCCTGTCTCTCTTCCTCCATGTTGGCAGTTCAGGGAAGACCAGTGTGAACTGATAGGTGTCCCAGCTGCCCTCTTACTCTCTTACCTGGCAGTCGATTAGATATCTGATACTTCGAGTTGAAGATAGAAATGATATGCTCCATTTTTTAAAAATAATGATAGTGTGTAACTTGTGTACAGCGTTAAACTTTTAAAATACATTCTCTAATGCTATAGTGTATATCAGGTAACAGACCTAAAAGAGGTTAAAGAGGTCATGTCGCCTACATTATGAATAATGTCATTTATGCCATTAATAATGCCATTAAGAGTTCAGATTTGAATCAAGGTTTTCTTATTCCAACTCAGGGGCTCTTTTCCAGACATGCTACTTGCACTCCATACATATCTTCCTACCATCTAGGGCATGTAGGAAGCAAGTGTATGAATTGCACATAAGAAAATAATACCACGATTGACCTGGTAAAAACATATATAAAATAAAATAAAAATGAAAAACAGCTTGCTCTGACTGGTGTGGTTTACTTGGCTGGAGTGTCATCTCACACACTAAAAGGTTGTGGGTTCATTTCCCAGTCGGGGCACATACCTGGGTTGCAGATTTAATTGCCCATCGGGGAGCTTATGATGGGACACCGGTCAATGTTCCTCTCTCACATCAATGTCTTTTTCTCACTCTCTCTCTCTCCCTCTCTCCCACTTCCTCTCTCTAAAAGCAATGAAAAAAAAGTCCTTGGGTGAGGAAATAAATAAATAAATAAATAAATGCGGTTTCCTCCCGCTCCTATAGAAAAAGGCCATAGATAACTGTTTGATTGAGTGAGCAAGTTCATATGTTGCCTGTGTGAGTCCCCAGGCCATAATTTCAAGCTTTTTCTCTCAGTGTGTGATCCTCTCATCCGGAGGAAGCCCTCTTCTAGCAAGGAAAAAGCAGAGTATAATTCTCTTGGATTATACTAATCATTTCCTGTCTAAACAGGTATTACATTCTATTTCTAATTGAATTATGACATTTTTTCCAAATTTATGATCTGGTAAAATGGTACACAGATAATCACAGCAAAAGAATGAATCATTATAATTATACAGGCACAAATCAATTTTTGCTCTAATTAGCTCTTAGCAGTAGTTATTTTATAACACAATTTATCCATTTTTAAGTTATAAATTATGATTTATTTTTCTGTTGAATAGAGTATTTCCAAATTTTCAGCTACAGAAATAAGGAAGATGTGTGTCTTTGAATTTCTAACTTACACATAAATGTTTTTCTTTTTTGACAACTTGTTCTGAATTTCTAAGTATTTTCTAATTTTATTGTCATTTTTCTTCTTGAGTTACTTAGAAATGTTTTTAGGTTGAAAGCATAGGAGTTTTTTCCTAAATTATATTTTTTTGGCTAATATTTAACTACATTGAAGGCAGAGAGAACAGCCTGTGTAATACTGACTTTGAATTATGTTAAAAGTCACAAATACATGGCCAATTTCCATAAGAAATAAATGTCCTTGAAAACATGTTAACTTCCACTTACTGGATGCAATATTCTTTATATGTTCATTACATTAAGCTTATTAATTATTTTTTTAAAATATTCTACATGCTTAGTGATATTTTTGTCTAATTAATCTATAAATCATGTGAGATTTCTGTTAAATCCTTTCCTTATGAAGGTGGATTTGCCCGTTTCTCTTGTAGTACTATAACATGTTGTGATATAAGTTTTGAAGGAATTATTTTTAGTACATTTCTGAGATACCCACCTAGTGAATTGAACCTTTTGCTTCTGCAAAGTACTCCCCTGCACCTCCAGACATGTGCTTCGTAGGTCTGCTCTGTCTGTTTTCTGTTATTGTCACTACTTGCCTGCAATGTCTTTTCCGTCCTTTTAATTTTAAGCAATCTTTATGCTTGCATATCTGGTATGACACTGGTAAACCTGTCTAGTTTTTTTTAAATAATTTTTTATTTTTTAAATTTAGGTTGACTTACAATATTAGTTTCTGGTGTGCAATGTAGTGATTAGACATTCATATAATTTATGAAGTGATCACCCCAATAAATCTAGTGCCCGTCTGACACCATACATAGTTATTACTATATTTATTATTATTATTGACTATATTTCCTATGTTGTACTTTATATCCCCAAAACTGTTTTTGTAATGAACAAGCTGTACTTCTTAATCACTTCACCTCTTTCACCCTGTCCCCCAGCCCCCTCTTCCCTCTGGCAACTTTCAGTCTGTTCTCTGTGTCTGTGAGTATGTTTTAATTTTGTTTGTTTATTTCATTCTTTAGCTTTCACATATAAAGGAAATCATATGATATTTCTCTTTCTCTGAATGACATTTCACTTAGCACAATACCCTCTATGTCCATCCATGCTGTCACAAATGGTAAGATTTCATTCTTTTTATGGCTGAGAAATATCCCATTGTATACAGGTACCACCAATTTTTTTATCCATTCGTCCATTGATGGGCATTTGGGTTATTTCCATCACTTGGGTACTGTAAATAATGCTGCAATGAACATAGGGGTGAATATATATTCTTTCAAATTAGTGTTTTGGGTTTCTTCAGATACATACCCAGAAGTGGAATCACTGGGTCATAAGGCAGTTCCATTTTTAATTTTTTTGTGTAATCTCTGTACTGTTTTCTATAGTGGCTGCATCAGTCTGTATTCCCATCAAACAGTGCATGACGATTCCCTTTTCTCCACATCCTCGCCAGCACGGGTTGTTTGATTATGTATTGATGACAGCTATTCTAACAAGTATGAGGTGATATCTCATTGTGGTTTTAATTTGTACTCCTCCAATGATCAGTGATGTTGAATATCTTTTCATACATCTATTGTCCGTCAGTATGTCCTCTTTGGAGAAGTATTTATTCAGGTCCTTTGCTCATTTTTTAATCAAGCTGTTTGTTTTTTTCTTTTTCTTTTCTTTTCTTTGCTTTGTTGTTTTGTTTTTTGTTGTTGTTTTTTTTTTTATGTTGAGTTGTATGAGTTCATTACATATGCTGGATATTAACCCCTTACCAGACTTATCATTGGCAAATATCTTCTACTATTCAGTAAGTTTTCCTTTGATTTATTGATGGTTCCTTTTACTGTGGAAAACCTTTTTAGTTTGATGTAGTACCATTTGTTTATTTTTTCTTTTGTTTCCCTTACCCAAGGAGATATATCAGGAAAAAATATTGTTAAGAGAAATGCCAGGGACTTTACAGTCTATGTTTTCATCTAGAAGTGTTATGGTTTTGAGTCTCACATAGGAGTTTTTATTTATTTTGAGTTTATTCTTTCATATGTATAAGAAGGTATTCTAGTTTCTTTTTTTATGTATCTGCCCAATTTTCCTGATACCACTTATTGAATAGACTGTTTCCTTTTAGTTTTTTCCCATTGAGTATGATATTAACTACAGGTTTGTTATATATGGCCTTCATTATGTTGAGATAAATTCCTTTTATTCTCAGCTTGCTGAGAGTTTTTATCATAAATGGTTGCTGGATTTTGTTTACTGTTTTTTTCTGCATCTATTGATATGATCATATGATTTGTACATTAGCAACAACATAAAACAAATGTACAACTTCATGCACTATTATAAGCTGAACAACTTTCTAATTACCTTCAATGTCAAGAAATGAATCTTTTCTACCATCCCAGAAGCATTCCACATGACCTGGGTCATAGTATCCTTCCTCTCCGCAAGAATAAATGCTCTTTGAACATCATTTCTGAACTTTTCTACAAAGTTTCACTATCCAAGTATAAACCTAAAATATATGGTTTTGTTTTACCCTCTTTCTCTCTCTCTTTCTCTCTCTCTCTCTCTCTCTCTCTCTCTCTCTTTCTCTCTCTCTCAGGAGTACGCTGTAGGGGTAGGCGTATTTTTACAGCCTTTTGCAATTACTTTTCTCCATCTCCATTTCCCCCTTTCAATTCATTTGTTAAAGAAACTAATTTATTTTTTCCCATATTTATTTCCATTGTGATTTAGTTCAGCCTATTCCTCTGCTTTCTCTGTTTTTTTGTGCATTGGTGATTGGATCTAGAGGCTTAATCAGAATAGATTAGGATTAGGTATTTTGGCAAGACTCCTTCATGGTAGTTTGGGATTGTTATCAGAGAACACAGATCCACGGCTGCCTCTCTTTTTGTGATGTCAGCAGCCATCAATACTTGATGCCTAGATTTTAGAATTCATGGTTTATTAACCTGATAACCCAATTAGTTCATATCTAGAAAACAAATCCAGGACCTACTCTTTCTCTTCTCAAATTTGCCTGAAAAACTACTGTTCTTTCTTGTCCTAGCTTAAGAATCTTCTCTTCTTGAAACTTTATCCAACTCACTTTGATAAATTACAAACTTCTTTTTCTGGCATTCTTATTTACAAATTTGATGTGAAGGGTTTCTCTAAACATCCAATGAATTATTAAAAATAATGTCTAACTCAGCCATTCATTACTAATAGAACACCAAATAACAGACGCTTAAGTAGGGGAAGGAGACCTATACATTGATTGCAGTAGAGAAAGAAAACAGCAACCACAATTGCTTCGAACAGTTTAAAATTCTCATTGTCTTGGTATTTTTTTCCAGGTAGATTCATTTGACAATAGAGGAAACATTGGCCCTTACCAAAACACTGCTAGGCTGTGTTTAGGAATCACCCTCCAGGTGTCATATTTCAAGAGCTATCAGAATTGGGTCTCTGGACACAAGTCTATTATTGCACAATTTTCTGGGAGAGATGTACAGGGTCTTGTGCCAAAATCACGCTGTTTTAGGGCCGTGTCTCTGGAGACTGCCAGGGGAACACCTATTTCATTACCCTTTCCAGCTTCTAAAGGCTGCTCAACTCCTCGGTTCACGGCCCCACTTTTCCATATTTAAAGCCAGCAGATGTGGGTTGAATCCTTTTCAAATCATCACCCTGAACTTCCCTTCTGCTTCCTCTTCCACTTTTAAGGACCCTTGTGATTATACTGAACTCACTCAAATAATCTCCCTGTTTTAAGAACAACTGATCTGTAAACTTAATCCTGTGTGAAATCTTTAATCTCTCTTTGCTATATAACCTAGGTTCTAGGGATTAATACAAGGGAATATTATTTTGGGGGGGCATTCTTCTTCTTATGGCACATATTTTCTATAGTTCTATAGTTTTATTTAAATCAGGAACTGATAGCCAAGCCTTCTCAGCTGGGTCATAATTGCTTCTAATCTGTATGCACAGTTCTGCCTCAAAGTCAAGTTAAATGACTGTTAATTATTTTATGCATTGCTACATAATGCAGAGTGTAGATATTTGCCAGCAGGCACTAAATAACATTTCTATTTGTTCTATAAACTAAGAAATACTCTGGTTTCTAGACTGTGATGGCAAAGAGATTTTAAATTATGAGAATTTTTTAATCACCAAATATAATATTGAAAAAATGAATCTGGAAGAGGTTTTGTTTTTATTACATTTTCAATGTGAATACATATTTCTCATTCTACTTTATCTCATAATAATGAGATTTTTTTAGACAGGCTTCTAACCCAATTCAAATTTTAGTGCTGCCAGGAATACTTGAAAAAATATTGTTACTAATAAAAATTTAAAAGTTTTTAACTCTTTTCAGCAATGATAGTTTGAGTTAATGCCATGTTTCAGTAGCTAAATTCAGTTATGCTCTAAATTTCATATTATAATGGCATGGTCACCCACACGCCTCTCTGTAATCCCTGTTTAAAACAAGTTAGTGAACACAAATTCTGAGATGTTGGGTAAGTTGACTTACCTTTCTGCGCTGAAATTTCCTCATTCGTTAAGTGGCAATAATAACATCAGAGGTTGAATCAAGAAATAAATATGTTAACATGTGTAAATATGTTAACATGTGTAAATATGTACATGTATGTAGAGAAGTAGCACAAAGAAGTGCTCAAAAATGTTATGTATCATTACCATTATTATTATTAGCAATAACATAGTGGCACAGGCTAAAGGAATCTTTCATTTCAGTATCAGACCATTTTCAGCAAAGACCACCTTAAATGGCTCTACAAAATTAAAAAATAATTTTAAAAACTCAGTTATTCTGAAGCCACCAAAAACTGTAAAATTCACTTTCATATAGCCACATTGACTGTGATTAAGCTAAGACAGAGCCGACTAGTCGAAGGAAGACGGGAACAGGATATTAACTCTGGTTGTCAAAGTCATACCTGCTGACAAATTCTTAGTTCCATGACAGAGACAAATGAAGGAGTATAATTTGCCTTAATGAAACATCGCTTTATTAATAACATGGAGATTAAAAAATAGCAAGTCTTAAAAAAGAGATTCTGGTTAGATAATATATCTCTGTGACCCATGAATCAGAATAGTTTGGAATCATATTTTATGGATCAATTTTCTGGTTAACCCTTCATTCTATACACTTTTAGTTGCATCCCTTGTAAAATCATTCAGAAATCTATTAGTTCAATTTCTTGAGTGGAGTATAATAGATCTATTTATTCTTTTTTAAAATTATACTTTATTGACTATGCTATTAAAGTTGTCCCAATTTTTTCCCCTTTTCTCCCCTCCACCCAGCACTGCCCACTACCTCAGGCAATCCCACACCTTTGATCATGTCCATGGGTTATACATGTAATTTCTTTGGCTTCTCCATTTCCTATACTGTACTTTACACCCCTATGACTATTCTGTAAGTATCAATTTGTACGTCTTAATCCCTTCACCTTTTCTTCTATTCCCCCCAACCCCCTCCCATCTGCCTGCCTTCAAACCATTCTCCATATGTATGATTCTGTCTCTGTTCTTCTTTGCTTAGTTTGTTTTTTAGATTCAATTGTTAATAGATTTGTACTTTGGGTCATTTTATTGTTCATCATTTTGATCTTCTTTTTCTTAAATAAGTCCCTT